>CAWUFW010004674.1:600000-757500 GCA_963921515.1 Calotriton arnoldi
ATGTTTGATATGTTGAGGGTTTGGCAGAAGGAGGCAAAGCAGCGGCGAATTAGAGAGGAAAAAAATACGAGGAAAAGACAGGCACTGACGATCGCGCAGAAAGCCATGGCTTATGATAAAGCGACAGTAAACAAAGGTGTTGAGTGCGCAGATAGGGCGTTTCGACTGCAAGCTGAGAAGAGTTATGTCGTTCAAAATGAAGGTGATGCTTTTGTTGAAGATTTGTTAGACACCCAACCCCCACCACCTTATGCTCCTCTACAGATATATCCTATTGTTCCAGCTTCCCAGGCCCCGGCTTCAAGGGCTCTGGCTTCGGTTCTTGGCCCCACCAGTCCTCCTCCTCCTCCTCCTCCTCCTCCTCCTCCTAACATTCCGGGTCTACATTTGACGCCTTCTGGGTATTATACTGCTTTATCGATGTCCGGGTTGGAGGGTAATAGCTCTCTGTCTGTGGCACCTGTTTCTGCATTTTCTGGTTTGACTTTCTTTACTCCCTCTAGTCAAGATCGTTCATTGATGATACCTGTCTCTTCATCCACTCTTTCACCGGAGGATGTTTCACTTCCCATGATGCAATTTGACAGAACGCCTGTGAGTGGAATGTCCCCGGGAAGTCGAGCGAAAGTGCAAGAACGCGTGAGTAGAGTGTTGGTGCGTTCTGCAGTAAGTAATCAAGAAAATGAGATGGTGGCGAATCAGGCTGCGCAGTGGATTCGAAATCCGATCTATATGGTTGAGGATGTCTGGAGTGTGATGAGACAGTATGAACCGCTTATGCAACAACTTGCGCTTAAGCATATGTGTACAATGCTGATGAGTTTGTGGGAGCAGCGCTTTAATGCTGAGGTCCCAAGGGAGGTTTCTGAGATACGAGATGAAGTGTATGGTTCCGGTATGGATCCTGCTGCTGTGTTGAATAAAATTACTACTTTGTTAAAATATCGAGATAAGATGCTTAAAGAGGGTTCCACAGTATTAGCGCAGTTCCTTATGAGAGAAGTTCACCCCATATATCATCCCGAGACACCAGCAGAAATAAATGCAGTGGGTGACATTGTTCGGCCCCGGGAGGGGGCACGGTTTCAAGAACAATGGGTTTATACCCCCTGGAAGAGAAGCGAAGTACTTTCTCTTAAAAATCAGTTGCCAGATTCCAGAAAGAATCCGACTGCTTATTATAAAGAACTGACAGAAGCGGCCGATTCGACAGTTATGACGTTAGCTGACATTATGTTGTTTTTGGGTTCCTGGTGCCGATTGATATATGGAGGCAGGTGCACTTGGTGGATCACGTGGTAGAGTTAGGAGCAACATGGGATCAGATAAAGCTGTGGGATCAAGAACGTAAGCCAGGTGAGAAGCCAAGAGCGGAAGTGTTAGCTTTACCTGGCCGAATTATTACGTACATGCATTCGTTTATCGCTCCCAAGAAAGTGGATTGAGATAAACTTACAGCATGTTGTCAAAAGAAAGAGGAGAGTGTGTCAGATTTCTTTACTATGTACGAGGGGGTGTTTTTGGATTTCAGTGGTCAGGATTTGTCAGTGGATGGTGGAGTCCGGCTGTTTGTCGACAGGTTTGTTAATAATTTGCTTCCTGAGATTGCAGCCCGGATGAAGGCAGCGCAAAGTACCTGGTCCACGTCCACTCCCTCGGGAATATTGAGTATGGCGCAATATTATGAACATCGAGAGAACGAACAGAGGCAGGTTGTAGAGAAGAAAGGGAAGGAATTGAAGACAAAGGTGTCGTTGCAGCAGGTGCAGGGAAGTAGTGGAAGAGGAAGGGGTCAGCCGCAAGTGCAGCAGCGATGGTCCGTACCGTGAGGTGGCTGGAACGAGTGCTCCATATGTACCTGTGGGACCTAATCAATGTGCATATTGTCGGAAGGCGGGGCATTGGCGAAATGAGTGCCCTGAATTGCTACAGGCTGGTGGGATCCCTAGAAGAGGGGGTTTTCGGGGACGTGGTAGAGGAACAGGAAGTCAGGGTGAGAGAAGACCAGAACGAACTGAAAATGTTGAAAAGGATCAGAATTACTTTGATGATTCTAGAGGACAACAGTATTGTCGCGAGGATTATGATGTAGATGAAGGAACAGGGATGTCCATCCACAGCTAGGACAGCGACGGACAGGGTGGGGGACCAGTTTCGGTGAATGTAGATCAACGCGGACCCTATGTTGCTGCGGGTTTGCTTGGTACCTTTCAAAAGTTTTTGATTGACACGGGTGCTATGAACAGCTCCGTTTCCCGTTCGCTGGTCCCTGGGGCAGCTCTGTCTGGCAAGAATAATGTTTTGGTGGGATTTTCAGGTACGCCGGTTGTTAGTCCCATCTCTAAGCCCCTTGCTTTGACAATTGGTCCGTTTTCAGTGAAATCCTCGTTCCTTTTGTCTTCAAATTGTGGGGAAAATTTAATGGGGCTTGATCTGTTGAAACGGCTGCATGCAACCATTTTCTGTTCCCCAGATGGAGTTTACATGACGATTGGACCTGATGTGGCACGGGCGAAGCAACACTTTGCCAAAGACGCCCCTCTCCCCGATGAGTTCAAGAACGTGCCTAGTATGCTGTGGGCTACAGGTGACACGGACATAGGACTGTTGCAGGTACCGCCAGTGTCTATTCAGGTTAAGGACAATGTTTCTCTGCCTCGTATTCCACAGTATAAAATATCGCAGACAGGGGAGACTGCTTTGTTGAAAATCATAAATGATTTAATTGCGTCTGGTGTGGTTGAGGAAACAGTTTTTAATGTGTGCAACAGTCCTATTCTTCCGATTCTTAAAAAGGCCCCGACAGATTCACCTGATGCCCATTCTGATGTGTACCGATTTATTATTGATCTTAGGGAAATTAATAAAATAGTGGTACCACAATTTCCTGTTGTTCCTGATATCACTTCGATTTTGACTATGATCCCTCCTACAGCTCAGTATTTCTCTGTGATTGATTTGAAGAATGCGTTCTTTAGTATTCCGATTCATCCAGATTCCAGGTATCTTTTCGGGTTTAATTTATCTGGCAGAAGCTTTGTGTTCTGTCGCGCTCCTCAAGGGGATACTGAAAATCCTAGTATATATAGTCAAGCCTTGAAAGCGCAATTGGACTCGCTGGTGCTTCCGGTTGGTAATGTATTGTTGCAATATGTTGACGATCTCCTCGTGGCTTCTGATACTGAAGAAGGATGTAAGGAAGCCACGGTCAAATTGTTAATGCATTTGGCACAAAATGGACATAAAGCGTCCCTTTCTAAGTTTCAGTATTGTCGACAGGAGGTTACCTATTTAGGTCACCTCCTATCGAAGGAGGGTAGAAGATTGACACCTGAACGTATTTCTGTAATCAATAAAATGGGCGTGCCAAAGACACAAAGAGAAGTGCGAGGTTTCATTGGAATTTCCTCATACTGTCGACTTTGGATCCCCAACTATTCTCTGATTGTGAAACCCCTCCTTTATTTAACTACGAAAGGTGTGTGTGTGAACCCTTGCCGTGGACGCTTGAGTGTCAGCATGCCTTCGAGCAACTGAAGCATGTGCTTTGTTCTGCTCCTGTCCTTGGTACTCCTGACTATAGGAAGCCCTTTGTATTGTATGTACATGAAGTGGATGGTTGTGCGTTGAGTGTCTTGACACAGGCTTTGGGTGGTATCGGCCCTGTGCTTATTTTTCTGCAGTCCTTGACAATGTGGCTAGAGCGCTCCCGAGCTGTCTGAGAGCCGCTGCTGCGGTGGCAATTGCAATCAGACAATCGGCAGGGCTCGTTCTTGACACTGACCTAATGGTCATGGTACCCCATTCTGTAGACACTCTATTGAATAGAACGCAGACGCAGCACCTTACTAGTGCGCGTCTGACTGGATATGAGCTAACTTTGTTCGCTCCACATGTCACCATTAAACGATGTGTCACTCTGAATCCAGCCACATTACTACCCCTCCCTTCGACGAGTCATTATGCAGATGCGCATGACTGTATGTACAGAACAGAGGAAGAAACGAAGGGACGTGTAGACCTGACTGATGTTCCCTTATCTGACCCCCAAGGGGAACTATATGTCGATGGCTCCTGCCTTAAGCTACCTGATGGCACTACTTCTGCCGCATATGCGATCACCTCCCGGTCCCGGCAGCAGTGGGTAGGTCCTTGGACACATTGAGTACTACGCAAATTAAATGGGGAAGTTCCTCATATCTTGACCTGCCGGGGTTGATGAAGCAGTAGTATATCCCAATTAGGGTAGATCCAGAACTACCAGCCATTAGACAGAGTAAGTCATGGTGGCTTAAATCCCAAACATTAATTTATTTTTGTTTTCCGGTCCACCTTAGTGTAGATAGTTTTTAAACTTTAGGTCCTGACGAATCACCTCTAGACTTGTAGAATTGCGAAGAAACATGTTGACCAACCACACGGAAGAGCGCCACACCTAAGACATTAACTTAGCATTGCGCCTTTCCTCTTTATTTTAATCAGGGTAGTAGACCCCACAATTAAAGTTATTTTTGCTGGTACTCCCAACCCTGTTTTAACTCACATAAACATATCACACCACTTATTCATCTACACTCACTAAATCTCTCACACCCACGGCACCAAATGGCTATTTGGAAAAAGATCTCTGCCAAAGTGCCCCTCATCGAGAGCCCATCAGGCATTGCAGCGCCGGCCAGACGAGGAGCAGCCCGATGATGAAGCATGACACCCAACTGGGTGTGTGAGGGCATTACATTCCAAAAAATGGATTCCCATCTCTTTTGACACTGTAGCCTACTGTCCCTTGTATACTGCTAAATTCTAGATCATTCAGGAACAGCACAACTTTAATTTTCATCCTGCCTTAAGCTACCAGATGGCACTACTTCTGCCGCATATGCGATCACCACATTGCGCACAGTCGTAGAGACTTCCCGCGTCCCATATCAATCTGCCCAGGCTGCTGAGTTAGTAGCCTTGTTGAGAGCTTGTGAGTTAAGTGAGAAGATGGCTGTTAATATTTACACCGACAGCCAGTACGCGTTTGGAGTCGCTCATAATTTTGGGCGGCTCTGGGTGGAAAGGGGGTTCCTGACATCCCATGGGTTGAAGATACAGCATGGCCCGTTGATCCATAGATTGCTGTCAGCTTTGATGTTACCCAAAAAGCTGGCAATAATAAAATGCAGTACCCACAAGGTAGTTACAGATGACGTGGGTAGGGGCAATGCATTTGCTGATCAAACAGCTAGAGAAACTGCTAGATCGAAGATGAGTAAGATGTTTGTGGCAGGACCTGCTAGGTGGGTACCTGGTAATGCGATGTATGAGAACACTGTAAGTAGTGTTAAGGACATACAGAATGAGGCCACAACAGATGAAGTGGCTGTATGGCAAAAAGGACAGGTACTCTAGATGAGGATGGGTGCTGGACTGATTTGTCTGACAGCCGGAGATGGCTGTTGCCCAATGCATATGTTTTCCTAGTTGTCACTATGGCTCATGGTCCCGCTCATATTAGTGCAAAAGGGATTTGTAAATTGTTAGACCCAGTGTGGCGAAATGATCTCATTCCCAAGGTAGCTGCCCATTTAGTGAAACATTGTATGATTTGCTTAAAGCATAATCCTGGGAAAGGTACTCCTGTGCCTTCTGGGAATTTCGCACCACCCTCATTTCCCTTTGAGGTTCTCCAAATGGACTTCATTGAGCTAGAACGAGTGAATAATTTGAAGTACGTTCTAGTGGTCGTGTGTGCTTTCAGTAAGTGGGTGGAGGTGTACCCTGTGAAGGAAAATACTGCTAACGCAATGGCGAAAGCACTCATAAAAGAGTTCTTCCCTCGGGTGATCTGGAGTGACAACGGCAGCCATTTTAATGCCCGAGTCATGCAGTTGGTGTGTGAAGGGTTGCACATAAATCAGAAGTTTCATGCAGCAAATCACCCCCAATCTGCAGGTCTTGTGGAGAAATATAATGGAACACTCAAGTTGAAGCTAGCTAAGATCCAGGAGAGCACAGGCCTGAAGTGGCCGGATGCGTTACCATTAGCCCTTTTGTCCACAAGAATGACCGCACACATGAGGACTGGTCTATCTCCCTATGAGGTAGTTTTCGGGCGCCCTGCCAATATATGGGGTGTCCCTAGGCCAAAACGATTTAGTGAGATCGAGTATCCGATGATGATAGATTACCTATATGAGTTAACTAAAAATCTTCGTTCTATTCATCAGCAGATCGGAGAGTCACTGCGACCACTTCCAGAGAGTCCCGGACATAAGTTGCAGCCCGGTGACTGGGCTCTGCTCTGAAACTTTGCGAGGACAAAGGCTCTGGAGCCCCGTTGGCATGAACCGAAGCAAGTCCTCCTTGCAACGAGGACTGCGGTGAAGGTGGATGGGAGAAAAAATTGGATACATGCCCACCATACCAAAAGAATACCGCTGCCACTCCCTTATGACCGATGGGTCCAAGAAGGAATCGGAGATCATGAATGTGAGTACGTACCAAGGTTCATCCCATTTTCGGATGCTCGGCTAACTTGGACGGAGACAGAAAAAGAGAACGAAGATGTGTTATTGGAAGCTGTCCCTCCCAAAATAAGGGCAGCACGAGAGTCCTCTGACACTGAACAACGAGTGTTGGAGTCTGGGGGCTTTGTTGAGCCTGAGCCTTCATTGCTTTTTTCTGATCAAACAGTGCCTGGGTCTGTAAGATACGATCTACGCCCACGACAAAAGAAGAGCACCAGAGGGAAATAGAGAGTTATGGATTTGAGTTTATGGTAAAAGCACAATATCTGTAGTGCCTGCCACAAAAAAGAGACACTGGTGCACTGCTTTCAAACATTTAGACTTTCGAGTGAGCTGTGGGTGTTTGCCAGGAGGGCACCCCAACCGACACAAAGAAGGATTGGATTACTGAGTAGGCCTAGACTGTGAGGCCCCACGCGGAGGAAGTCACCTGTTACAGTATGATGGACAATAGAAGCCTACCAAAGAGGCTTAGAATGGACTTTGGCGTAGTTGATCATTGATTGAAGAAGGTCGCAAGTGACTCCATCATTATTGTAGAAAGTAGGTGTTAGATATGTTCCGTTTGGGCGAGTTGTTGCGCAAGAGGAGCAGCCTCTGGCGGCCCCGCCCTTAGGTCAAAATGATCATGGATGGCCTAGTTGGACCACTAAAACCAAAGTTGCGGTTTTATTCTACATTTTTGTTGTTATGATTATATTGTTTGGTGTGATATTTTATTTAGAAATTAAGCATCCAATGCATGTTCTGATAGGGACTACTCCTGATCCGCCTGAGCATTCGTTTGTTTCCCTAGCTCCACATAAAGAAAGACATAGGCAGACGTATTTTGGAAATGCTTTTCTTCAGATGCTCCATGAAGTACACCAAACGACTAATGCGACAAAGTGTTGGATCTGTGGTTTACTTCCTTCTATTACTCATAAGAATGATCTTCTTATATCCTTGCCTCTGTCATATCTAGGGAGTTGTGAAGCATGGCTCCAGCTCCTTACTGTAGTGTATACCCACTCACATGCAGATACTGCCTAACTGACTAAAGAAGATTATGAAGCAGTGTTGGAATACATAGTGATGCACCAGGGATACACTTCCGGAAAAGGAGGGAAGGCAGGTACTTTGCATCCAGATGCCTGTATGAATGTTTATGAGCAAAGTGCAAACATTTCTTGGGTAAAAGATGAGATGGAGTTTTAAGGGTTTAATATAACAGAGTATTTTAGATCCTTTCATGAGAGAAATATCCCAGATAGTGAGGTCCTACCCATTCCAATAATTGATACACCAGCCCCATTTTGTGTAGAAGGGTTTGGGAGTGTTCCTGTGGGGAAGAGTCATTGTAATTATACGTTTACATTGACCACGACAAGTAGTCCACCCTTGCTTACACCCCCAAATGTATATTTTATCTGTGGGACACATGCTCATGTATGGCTCCCTAGGGGGTGGGCAGGACGCTGTTATGTTTCTTTCCTTCTACCCCCAGTTTACTTAGCCCCATCCAATTATCATAAGGATCATAAGTTGCAGCAAAGGGGTACCTCATTCTCACGAGTAAAGAGGATTATCAACACTGAAGATGTTGATCAGACAGATACCACGATGCAGCAATTTGCTGATGCTATGAAGGGATTGTTGCCTCTATGGGGACCTATGTATAATAGTAGGTGAATTCGCCATCTTACTAGAGTAGTGGAAGCGGTCATTAACACTACTGCTGGTATACTCACGAATATTACAGCTGAGCTTCAGGCGACCAGGCTCGTTGCTCTTCAAAACCGGATTGTCCTTGACGTCATTCTTGCAGACAGGGGTGGAGCCTGTCGTGTGGTTGGTAGCAGCTGCTGCGTTTACATACCAGACCACACCCCTACCGTTTATTCAGCTATTCCATAGGTTAGCCTCTGAAATACATGAAGATAACGGTACAGGGTCTCTGACACAGTGGTTCTGGGGCCTAATGTCCGCATGGGGATGGAAGATTCTCATGCGTTTAGTAGTAGTTGCAGGGATCATCTTCACTTGTTGCCTTTGTGTGAATTGTCTTCCATCCTGTTGCACTTATTGCATGGCTAAACTCACCCCCTGTGTTCCAATAAGTGAGTCTAAAGCCAGGGATGCGATTATGATGCTTAAAGAACTTCAAGAACTGATGGATATCGACGAAGGCATTTTCGAGGACTAAAGATTAGAATTCCACAGAATCTCGCCTTAGTTCTGCACAGTTGCATACCCCCCGGCCCGGTTTCCTCATGTTGACGACTGATAAAGACCCTGCCTGATGGCCTCTGTACTTCTCTATTTAGCTTATAACGCTAAAAGGAGGGTCTGTAGGTTTCAAAATAATCATAGGGCTATGCCCCTTATGTTACGCTATTAGATTAGCCTTATATAGCTAAATATAGCAGTGGTAGTCATCTATATTGACAACCCACTGAGCTATATTAAGAAAGATGATGTTTTACAGAATAGGTTAGTCTTGGATAGGTGGCAGCCATTTTGTATACTGGCCGCCATCTTACATTATGGCTATGTTTAAGCACGCGGTGAGCTCTAAACTGCGAACGAGGTAGGCCCAGACAGCTGCGCCATTACACTTGTTGTTCACCTGATAAGTATACGCTCAGTTTAGTTTCTTTATCCAATAAGGGGCGCTGCCTCGCTTATGAATAAGGCTTTCTGTGTGCGTAAGTAATATTCTATTTGCAGCACCTCTCCTACGTTGGGAGGCGCAGGGATGCAGCTGGCTGACCTTGGTTATGAGATACCGTGTGCCTGCCTCGGGCTGGTGATGTTTGCCCCTCTGCCTCCCTAAAGTACGCATCCCTAAACCTGTAACTTTCCCTTGTAGGCGTGCTCTAGATGTTTATGACGTGTTTGATGTATCATACTATGCTGCGCATGATTATTGAGTCAGTCCATTAGCAAGCATTGCATGGTGCATGTTGTATTTGGGCTCCTCTGCAGAGTATAGATAATAAACTGCTTGTTTGCATTCTCTACTGGCTGACCGACTCTTCATTGATATAGGTAAGGTCGAGAGGTGGTGTAGTAACCCTAGTGACCCTATATGGGTCACTTCCTTCAACCATTACTGACCATCTGGAGAAAGTTTGACAGGTCCAGGTTCATCGTTTTTCCTCAGAAAATTGATTTTTTGGACTGTACAAAAAATGATTCAAAATGTCAATTGGATCGTGCCTCATGTTGAATAACCACTTTTTAAAGCCTTGCAGTGACTAAAATTGCTATTTTTACATACTTTTCCTCCTACTCAGAAGCTTCTATTTTGACCGATTTCGGGCAGGAAAATGACTCTAAACACACTTATTTTAGTTCCAAAAGTGATATTTCACATGCAATAGTTATTTACAGTCAAAAGATTAAACATTAAAAAATCACAATTCCTGACCATCTGGAGAAAGTTCGACAGGTCATCGTTTTTCATCAGAAAATTGATTTTTTGGACTGTACAAAAAATGATTCAAAATGTCAATTGGATCATGCCTCATGTTGAATAACCACTTTTTAAAGCCTCACAGTGACCAAAATTGCCATTTTTACATACTTTTCCTCCTACTCAGAAGCTTCTATTTTGACCGATTTCGGGCAGGAAAATGACTCTAAACACACTTATTTTAGTTCCAAAAGTAATAATTCATATGCAATAGTTATTTACAGTCAAAAGATTAAACATTAAAAAATCACCATTCCTGACCATCTGGAGAAGGTTCGGCAGGTCCAGGGTCATAGTTTTTCATCAGAAAATTGATTTATAGGAATGTACAAAAAATTAATCAAAATGTCAATTGGATCATGCCTCATGTTGAATAACCACATTTTAAAGCCTCACAGTGACCAAAATTGCCATTTTTACATACTTTTCCTCCTACTCAGAAGCTTCGATTTTGACCGATTTCGGGCAGGAAAATGACTCTAACCACACTTATTTTAGTTCCAAAAGTGATAATTCATATGCAATAGTTATTTACAGTCAGAAGATTAAACATTAAAAAATCACCATTACTGACCATCTGGAGAAAGTTTGACAGGTCCGGGGTCATCGTTTTTCATCAGAAAATTGATTTTTTGGACTGTACAAAAAATGATTCAAAATGTCAATTGGATCATGCCTCATGTTGAATAACTACTTTTTAAAGCCTCATAGTGACCAAAATTGCCATTCTTACAGACTTTTCCTCCTACTCAGAAGCTTCTATTTTGGCCGATTTCGGGCAGGAAAATGACTCTAAACACACTTGGGGCATATTCACAAGGACTTATCGCCGAGTTAGCGGCACTTTATCGCAGCCAAAGTGGCGATAAATTCATCGCACCATTCACAAGCTGGTGCTAACAGCCGATTTCACCAGTTTTCCTGCGATAGCAGCCGCAAAAAACATCGCCACGGATGACACTGGCTACTAACGCTAATGAGATGCAGAGTAGGCGTTCCCGTGCAAAAACCCGCTGAAACACCACTTCGCAACATTCCCAACGACCAGCCAGATCGGCGATAAGAATCAAAAACATGCGATAAGGCGCGTTAGCAGCATGGATTTAACACCTGCTCCTACCTGGTGTTAAGTCGGACAACAACCTGCACCATAAAAGGGAGCCCAGCCCACAGCCACACCAGAAGAACAACAGATGCCATGGTGCTACTGATCATGCAGCTCGGAGCCCCAAGAGGGCCACAACACCCACCGCCACCACCGCCAGGACCCCCACTCCCCCAGGACCCCCCCGGTCTACCACAGAGGCAGCGCAGACAAAGACACTGGACCTTGCGAAAACGCACCAGCCTCGGAGACTTAACCCCAAATGAAGTCATTGCCCATTACAGGCTCAAAAGGACAACCATCCTCCGCATCCTGACCCTCATTGCCCACAGGCTGATGGTACCAACACAGCGGAGAACCAACATCCCTCCGCAGACAAAGCTGCTGGCCGTGCTGCACCTGTTGGCCCCTGGGACCTTCCAACCAACAACTGCCAGAGTTGGAGGAGTCTCACAGCCAGCCCTGTCAAAGTTCCTCACACCTGTCCTGGATGCCATCATCAGCTTGGTACCCCAGCAACTTTACTTCCCACACACTGCGCAGGAACAGCTGGAGATCAAGCAAGGCTTCTACACCATAGCTGGCTTCCCGCACGTCTTGGGGGCAATCGACTGCACACATGTACTCCTCGTGCCCCCTGCCGCCACTGCACACAATTACCGCAACAGGAAACACACGCATTCCATCAATGTGCAGGCAATAGTGAACCACCGGGGACTCTTCACCAATGTCGTCGCCAACTACCCAGGCAGTGTGCATGATTCCTTCATCTTCCGACAGTCCATCATCAACCAGCGCTTTCAGGATGGCACCTATGGAAATGCACTGCTCGTCGGTAAGTAACAACTGCATACACCACACACCTCAACTCCACCAACATATAACTCACAACTCCGGGAATGCACACGTCACAAAACCACATACAACATGACAACCAACATTCCCACATTCCAGACACGACAACACAACTTACTGTGGTAACCTGGGCTAGCCATGTACACAAGCCATCAACGGCATGGCACCTCAGCCACACAATAGCAGAATGTGGGGAGAGGTGGGAACCAGGCATGTGCGAAGGAGGCAAGTGACCTATGACTGTGAATGTACACAATGCCAAGTGTGGCGTGGATGTGCTGGACAGACTTGAGTGTGCAGACCACAGACATTTCCATGTCGACATACACTGCTGGTGCCTGGAGTGTACTGGACAGTGGACGCAACCATATTACCAAAGCCAGTGGGGAAGAACACGGAAATGTAGCTTGTTACGTCCCCCCCTGTAAGCGTGAGTGGAGTGGGCTGGCCTGGCGTACGCCAGGCCAGCGTAGGGGTGTGAATAAAAAGTCTGTTACTCTGGGCGTGGTTCTCTTCCGGAATGGACAACGTGTCTGCCAGGGCGGCGCCTTTCACCCCGCCACAAGGCCTACGCCGTGAGCTGCGGTGCCTGCGATCCTGTGCGCCTGCTGCACCCCAGGCCGCTGGTCCCAAGACCCGTCTTGCCCGCACCAGTGCACCCAGGCCTCACTGCTCACCTGCCAACACCGGCGTGTGTCAAAGAGGGCCCACCACGTGCCGGTGCAAGCTCCAAGCCCGAGGGCCGCCTCCTCAGACCATCACGGCCTCTGCGACACAGGCCCCCAGAACTCCTTTCTCGTTGACGTACTCCACCGCTGCCTCCGGCCTACACTGCGGTCCAGTAGGTCACACATTTGGAACTGAGTCTTGATTATACAATGGCAGAGTACATATGTTTATGGCAGATTTTAAATCACCGTACTCCCTTCGATGTGGTGCCACCAACTCTGTGCATAGCATTCCAACCACACGTGTCTGTGGGCCCTTTCTGACTACTGCCTTCGGCCTACACTGCGGTCCAGCACCGCGGTGTCACCTGTGTACTGCCTACACTTTGGTCCAGCAGGCCTCACACCAATCCAATCCAGTCCGGACCAGGCAGGACACGGCATCGTCGCAGGCTGCACACACGCTCAGCTCTGGTGCCTCTACCTCCATCAACCACAAATCATCACCACATGGCATTCCAACGTTGTGTGTGAGAGTACCAGGAGGAGCTGCCTGAACAGCGGTTGGCCCGCGCTGACCGCTGCCTCCGGCCTACACTGCGGTCAAGTAGGTCACACATTTGGAACTGAGTCTTGATTTTACAATGGCAGAGTCCATATCATTGCACGCTAGGAGAGGAGTAAGAGGAAGACGCGATTCAGTCCGGATGAAAAAAGGATCCTCGTTACGGAGGTGACCGAACACTACCAACAACTGCCCTGGTGCCACTAACTCTGTGCATCGCAAGCCAAGGACACGTGGCTGGGGGCCCCTGCAGACCGCTGCCTCCGGCCCACACTATGGTCAAGTAGGTTACACATTTGGAACTGAGCCTTGATTTATTTATGGCAGAGTCTATACCGTTGTACAGGCCTCATCGCAGACTGCATCCTCTTACAGCTCTGGTGCCACTGATGCCGTGCCCCGATATTCATGGACACTCTCTGGTTGAAATTTGGTGGTGTCTGAGTCTGTGGCCTGGGGGTTGTCTTCATCAACATGTAGCTGATACTGACTTGGTGTCAAAAATGAGTCTGTAGCATTCATGTCCTCCATATTGCCTGTGTCTGCTTGGTACTGCCCTCTGTATCATGCCCTGGAAGAACACCTTCCACTGTCCCCCAAAACCCTCTGCGACATTCACCTTGGACATCGACGAGAACCCGCTCAGCTCTCGTGGCCCTACCTCAGTGCACCGGTACTCACCGTCCTGTGGCGGTGTTCCATGTCCCGGCTGCTGTGCATCCGGGGCCACTAACTCCGTGCAGCTCCAGTCATGGACCCTTGCTGTTAGAACTGTGAACGTCTGATTGTCTGATCACTGTTGTAGTTGTTACAAAAGGGGATGATGGACGGAACGTTTGAGCCAATCAAACACTCACCCCCAGTCAACTGATCTGGGTTTAATCCATCATCATTCTTTAGCTCACTCCACCACCCCAGTTCAGACATGGCCATATGCAAATCAGTCTGACCCTGTGCCTAGTTGTTGCCAGCACCAACCACTCCTTGAGGGCTGGCTCACACTCACCCCACACCCATCCAGCACAGGCGTCACTGGACATGTGGCCCTGGCAATAATTGGGGCTGGGCGCACGTGCCCGTAGCCAGTTCCACAAACTATCTATGTGTGTCTGTGTGGTCATTGTGTATGCATGAGGGCCTTGGGCCCTACCACATTGCATTGTGCTGTGTACAGCGGATGCAACCATGTCACCTCAGGCAGTGGGGAAGACCTAGGACATGTAGCTGTGTCGTACCCCCCTGTAGGCGTTGCCAGAGTGGGCTGGCGTACGGCAGTCCAGCATAGGGGTGTGGATAATCACCTCTGGGCGTCGTTAAGTGTTGGGCTTGCCAATGTAGTACCTAATGCGTGTGTCTTTGTTGTGGTGTCGGCGCCACCCGTCCCGCAATGGACAAAGTTGCAATGTAACATGCTCCCGGAGTGCAGGCTCGGACGAAGGGATAAATGAATGAGCGCAAGCCCGCTCAGGGTCTGGGATCATATATGCCAACTGTTGTGTGTGTATCGCTATTACCGCAGCATACGCCAAAGGTCTTGCCTCAACCGCATCGCGAGTTCAGCCAGCCATGAACTCCACATCTGTGTCTGCCCTATCCTTACCATAGGCCTACACACACGTGGCCGCCCACCTTCAATGCACAACATCACAGTGTCGTTGTCAGGCTTGTGGACATGCGCAGACAGGCATGACAATGGTGTGCCGTAGGAGTGCAAGTGATGCAACCGCACAGCGCACACAAGTAAATTGGCTCGGGGGAGGGAGGAGCAGCAGTGAGGCTACATAATACACATTGATGGAGCTCATTTGCTACAAGCAGTACATGTCAAACCGGAATCACTATGACACACATATCACATGCCAATCAACTAGTGAGCCTGCCAACACATCATGCAGAACCAACTGACTCATGTCTCTCTGCACTGTCACAGGTGATCAAGGATATGCACTCTGCCCTTGGATGATGACACCCCTCTGAGCCCCGAACACACAGGCCCAGAGGCAGTACAATTTGGCCCACACACGCACCAGGGGCATCGTGGAACGCACATTTGGCGTGTTGAAGTCACGTTTCAGGTGCCTGGACATCACAGGTGAAGGCTCCTGTACAGCCCAGACATCGTGTGCAAGATGATCGTTGCATGTTGTGTGTTGCACAACATATGTGTACGCACCAATGCCCCATGGTTACGAGTGCCAGATGCACCGGACGATGATGAGGAAGATGAGGCAGGTGGACCACACCCCACTGCTGCTGCAGCAGGAATAGCCCGTAGGAACAACATCATTGACAATATCTTCACATGAGGACGTCACATTGTGTCAGTCCTTAGCAATAATGAGACAGTACAAAATGACCACAGGCACAGCATGTGCAAATAAATTAATTGCAACACACATTCCCTGAGTTTCTGTATGTGTGCTGCAGTGTGGCACGGGGATCATGTTGGCATCAAGTTTCTTCTTGGTTTTGCCCTTCACATCATTCCAGCGCCTCTTGACCTCTTCCATTGTCCTCCTCAACACTCCGACTGCATTCACGTTTTCACGATGTACTGCCATATTTCCGTTTGTGTTGCCGATGACACAGTGGAGGTGACGAACAGTTGTTGGTAGTGTTCTGTCACCTCCGCGATGATGATCCGGTTTTCCTGCGGACTGAACCCCGTCTTCATCTTCCTCTTCTCCTTGCCCTTCCCCGGCCCCGGGGTTCCTGGCTGGTCATCTGTGGGGCTTGTGGGGTTCACGTTGTCCTCTGCACTGGGTCCGGGTGCGTCCATGGTGCTACGCAGTTTCATTTTTTTTCTCTGCTTTTGTAATGCATTTTCCCGCATGCCGCGTGGGAATCGCAGGCCTGTCGCTGGTTATCGCTGATTTTTGTTTCGTGATTTGGGACTTCGCAACTTTTTTCGCGTTCGTGTTTCGCATTTTTTGGGCGTCGCGTTAATTTTAATGAGGGCATTTGTCGCGTTATCGTGAGACTATGGCATGGTGCCGCCTGGTTGTGAATACTGCGTTAACATGGTGTTATTTTCCCGTGATAGACTGCGATGTGAGAAGTTGCGTTAAGCGAATTTGGCAATAGTTTAACACACGTTCTTGAGAATATCTCCCACTTGATTTAGTTCCAAAAGTGATCATTCATATGCAATAGTTATTTACAGTCAACAGATTAAACATTAAAAAATCACCATTACTGACCATTTGGAGAAAGGTCCGGGGTCATCGTTTTTCATCAGAAATTAGATTTTTTTGGACTGTACAAAAAATGATTCAAAATGTCAATTGGATCGTGCCTCATGTTGAATAACCACTTTTTAAGGCCTCACAGTGACCAAAATTGCCATTTTTACAGACTTTCCAAAGCCAGCCCCAGTTGTAAAGAGTCTGGGGATAAAATTGGATGCCAAACTCTCCATGTCCCACCAAGTTTCTGGTGTGGTGGGAACATGTGTGGGGCTGCTAAGACTGTTACGCAAACTTGCCCCCCTTCTGTCGTTTACCGCACTTCGCATGGCAGTGACTGCACTGATTATCTCTCGTTTAGATTACGGGAATTCACTGTATGTTGGCCTTCCAGAGAAGGAGCTAACAAAACTTCAGGTAGTCATGAACGACGCTGCCAGACTGATTTTCAGACTTCCTAGGAGGGCCCACGCTACCGCGCTACTACAGCAGCTACACTGGCTTCCAGTGAAGCAGAGAACCAGATTCAAGGGGCTATGTATAGCCCATAAAGCAATCCATGGACAGGCCCCAGCATATATTAAAGAACGCTTGGTAACTTATGTACCAGGGCGCTCCCTTCGGTCTTCAGATGCTGGGTTATTATCCTGTGCTCGCTTCCTGAGCTCCTCCAAGGGGGGCAGAGCTTTCTCTACATTGATTCCCCAGCTCTGGAATAAGTTGCCGGAAGGCCTCCGCAAAGAACCAGCACTTCTCCCTTTTAGGAAAAAATTAAAAACCATCCTCTTTATAGAAGCCTGGGGCACAATCTTGGCCTAAGTTAGAGCGCACTACTCAGTAGAGCTGCTATGGTGCCTTCTCTCACAGCGCTTAGAGACCAGTTGGTGATATGCGCTTAGAAGCTCCAATTAACATTAACATTTTACTCCTACTCAGAAGCTTCTATTTTGACTGATTTCGGGCAGGAAAATGACTCTAAACACACTTATTTTAGTTCCCAAAGTGATATTTCACATGCAATAGTTATTTACAGTCAAAAGATTAAACATTAAAAAATCACCATTCCTGACCATCTGGAGAAGGTTCGACAGGTCCGGGGTCATCGTTTTTCATCAGAAAATTGATTTTTTTGGACTGTACAAAAAATCATTCAAAATGTCAATTGGATCGTGCTTCATATTGAAAAACCACTTTTTAAAGCCTCACAGTGATCAAAATTGCCATTTTTCAGACGTTTCCTCCTACTCAGAAGCTTCTATTTTGACCGATTTCGGGCTGGAAAATGACTTTAAATACACTTATTTTAGTTCCAAAAGTGATAATTCATATGAAATAGTTATTTACAGTCAACAGATTAAACATTAAAAAATCACCATTACTGACCATCTGGAGAAAGTTAGACAGGTCCGGCGTCATCCTTTTTTAATCAGAAAATTGGTTTTTTGGACTTTACAAAAAATTATTCAAAATGTCAATTGGATCGTGCCTCATGTTGAATAACCACTTTTTAAAGCCTCACAGTGACCAAAATTGCCATTTTTACAAACTTTTCCTCCTACTCAGAAGCTTCTATTTTGACCGATTTTGGGAAGGAAAATTACTCTAAACTAGGCCTGGGCGGAAAACTACGCTACGCTCGCGGAGTTTGCGTAGTTTGCCCTACTACGCACTACGCGAATTGCACGTAGCACAGTGCAAAAACGCGTAGCGTAGCGGGCATTTTTTGCTTACTCGCGGTCCTCAACGTCAAGTTGGCGACCGTGAGCGAGCAAAATCAACATCCCGGCGAGACTTTTTCCTCGTTCGCAATCAGCAACATCAAGTTGCCGATCGCGAGCGTGGAAAATAAACCTCCCGGCGAGATTCTCAACGCGGGGAGGTCAGGTTTCTCATTGCGAGTGGTCGCGTATGCTCGCGACCGCTCGCGATGAGAAACTACCAGTCCGCTTTGAGAAAGCTGCCGCTAGAGTACAAATCTACTCGAGCGGCAGAAAACGACTGCTTGCACTGTGCAAGATGCCGTTTGCAATGATTGCACAGTGCTGACAAGCATCCGGCACTGTGCAATCAGTGCGAACAGCATTTCCCTACCGCACTACGCAATTCACGTAGCTACGCGTAGCGCTACTACGCGAACTACGCCCAGGGTTACTCTAAACACACTTATTTTAGTTCCAAAAGTGATATTTCACAAGCAATAGTTATTTACAGTCAAAAGATTAAACATTAAAAAAATCACCATTCCTTACCATCTGGAGAAGGTTCGACAGGTCGGGGTCATCGTTTTTTATCAGAAATTGATTTTTTTTGGACTGTACAAAAAATCATTCAAAATGTCAATTGGATCGTGCTTCATATTGAAAAACCACTTTTTAAAGCCTCACAGTGATCAAAATTGCTATTTTTCAGACATTTCCTCCTACTCAGAAGTTTCTATTTTGAAAGTTTTCTGGCAGGAAAATGACTCTAAACACACTTATTTTAGTTCCAAAAGTGATAATTCACCATTCCTTACCATCTGGACAGGTCGGGGTCATCGTTTTTCATCAGTAAATTGATTTTTTTGGACTGTACAAAAAAATGATTCAAAATGTGAATTGGATTCTGCCGCATGTTGAATAACCACTTTTTAAAGCCTCACAGTGGCCAAAATTGCCTCTTTTACAGACTTTTCTACCTACTCAGAAGATTATATTTTGACTGATTTCGGGCAGGAAAATGACTCTAAACACACTTATTTTACTTCCAAAAGTTATAATTCACATGTAATATTTATTTACAGTCAAAAGATTAAACATTTAAAAAATCACCATTACTGACCATCTGGAGAAAGTTCGATAGGTCCAGGGTCATCGTTTTCATCAGAAAATAGCTTTTTGGACTTTACAAAAAATTATTCAAAATGTGAATTGGATTGTGCCTCATGTTGAATACCACTTTTTAAATCCTCAAAGTAACCAAAATTGCCATTTTTACAGACTTTTCTACCTACTCAGAAGATTATATTTTGACCGATTTTGGGCAGGAAAATGTCTCTAAACACACTTATTTTAGTTCCAAAAGTGATAATCCATATGCAATAGTTATTTACATTCAAAAGATTAAACATTAAAATATAACAATTCCTGACCATCTGGAGAAAGTTCGACGGGGTCATCTTTTTCCATCAGAAAATTGATTTTTGGACTGTACAAAACATTATTCAAAATGTCAATTGGATTGGGCCTCATGTTGAATAACCACTTTTTAAAGCCTCACAGTGACCAAAATTGCTATTTTTACTGACTTTTCCTCCTACTCATAAGCTTCTATTTTGATTGATTTCGGGCAGGAAAATGACTCTAAACACACTTATTTTAGTTCCAAAAGTGAAAATTCACATGCAATAGTTATTTACAGTCAATAGATTAAACATTAAAAAATCACCATTCCTGACCATCTGGAGAAAGTTTGACGGGTCCGGGGTCATCGTTTTTCATCAGAAAATTGATTTTTTGGACTGTACAAAAAATGATTCAAAATGTCAATTGGATCGTGCCTCATGTTGAATAACCACTTTTTAAAGCCTCGCAGTGACCAAAATTGCCATTTTTCAGACCTTTCCTCCAACTCAGAAGCTTCTATTTTGACCGATTTCAGGCAGGAAAATTACTCTAAACACACTTATTTTAGTTACAAAAGTGATAATTCACATGCAATAACTATTTACAGTCAAAAGATTGAGCATTAAAAAAATCACCATTCCTGACCATCTGGAGAAGGTTCGATAGGTCCAGGGTCATGGTTTTTCATCAGAAAATTGATTTTTGGACTGTACAAAAAATGATTCAAAATGTCAATTGGATTGTGCCTCATGTTGAATAACCACTTTTAAAGCCTCACAGTGACCAAAATTGCTATTTTTACTGACTTTTCCTCCTACTCATAAGCTTCTATTTTGATTGATTTCGGGCAGGAAAATGACTCTAAACACACTTATTTTAGTTCCAAAAGTGAAAATTCAGATGCAATAGTTATTTACAGTCAATAGATTAAACATTAAAAAATCAATATTCCTGACCATCTGGAGAAAGTTTGACGGGTCCGGGGTCATCGTTTTTCATCAGAAAATTGATTTTTTGGACTGTCCAAAAATGATTCAAAATGTCAATTGGATCGTGCCTCATGTTGAATAACCACTTTTTAAAGCCTCGCAGTGACTAAAATTGCCATTTTTCAGACCTTTCCTCCAACTCAGAAGCTTCTATTTTGACCGATTTCAGGCAGGAAAATTACTCTAAACACACTTATTTTAGTTACAAAAGTGATAATTCACATGCAATAACTATTTACAGTCAAAAGATTGAGCATTAAAAAATCACCATTCCTGACCATCTGGAGAAAATTCGACGGGGTCATCGTTTTTCATCAGAAAATTGATTTTTTGGACTGTAGAAAAAATGATTCAAAATGTCAATTGGATCGTGCCTCATGTTGAATAACCACTTTTTAAGGCCTCACAGTGACCAAAATTGCCATTTTTACAGACTTTTCCTCCTACTCAGAAGCTTCTATTTTGATGAATTTTGGGCAGGAAAATGACTCTAAACACACTTATTTTAGTTCAAAAGTGATAATTCATAGGCAATAATTATTTACAGTCAAAAGATTAAATATTAAAAAATCACCATTCCTGACCATCTGGAGAAAGTTCGACAGGTCTGGGGTCATCGTTTTTCATCAGAAAATTGATTTTTTTGGACTGTACAAAAAATGATTGAAAATGTCAATTGGATCGTGCCTCATGTTGAATAACCACTTTTTAAAGCCTCATAGTGACCAAAATTGCCATTTTTACACACTTTTCCTCCTACTCAGACGCTTCTATTTTAGCGGATTTCGGGCAGGAAAATGACTTTAAACACACTTATTTTAGTTTCAAAAGTGATAATTCAAATGCAATAGTCATTACAGTCAAAAGACTAAACATTAAAAAATCACCATTCCTGACCATCTGGAGAAAGTTTGACAGGTCTGGGGTCATCGTTTTTCATCAGAACATTTATTTTTTGGACTGTAAAAAAATGATTCAAAATGTCATTTGGATTGTGCCTTATGTTGAATAACCACTTTTTAAAGCCTCACAGTGACCAAAATTGCCATTTTTACAGACTTTTCCTCCTACTCAGAAGCTTCTATTTTGGCTGATTTCGGGCAGGAAAATGACTCTAAACACACTTATTTTAGTTCCAAAAGTGATAATTAATATGCAATAGTTATTTACAGTCAATAGATTAAACATTAAAAAAATCACAATTCCTGACCATCTGGAGAAAGTTCGACGGGGTTATCGTTTTTCATCAGAAAATGGATTTTTTGGACTGTACAAAAAATGTTTCAAAATGTCAATTGGATCGTGCCTCATGTTGAATAACCACTTTTTAAATCCTCAAAGTAACCAAAATTGCCATTTTTACAGACTTTTCTACCTACTCAGAAGATTTTATTTTGACCAATTTTGGGCAGGAAAATTACTCTAAACACACTTATTTTAGTTCCAAAAGTGATAATCCATTTGCAATAGTTATTTACATTCAAAAGATTAAACATTAAAAAATCACAATTCCTGACCATCTGAGAAAGTTCGACGGGATCATCGTTTTTCATCAGAAAATTGATTTTTGGACTGTACAAAAAATGATTCAAAATGTCAATTGGATCATGCCTCATGTCGAATAACTACTTTTTAAAGCCTCATAGTGACCAAAATTGGCATTTTTACAGACTTTTCCTCCTACTCAGAAGCTTTTATTTTGACCGATTTCGGGCAGGAAAATGACTTGAAACACACTTATTTTAGTTCCAAAAGTGATAATTCATATGCAATAGTTATTGGAGATGTATGAGACACGTAGTTAGTCTTAGAATCCGTGGCGGGAAGTGGCCCCTTAGCTCCAGAAAATAGTTTAGCGACTGAAGGCTGGGAACCCACTAAGTCCTTGTGTACACCACCTCCCCCGTGCCTCCCTACCGTTTTTTTGTTGACACTGACCTCGCGCTTGGTTTTGGGCAAGTTTTCTCCTAGTCCAGTATCTCCAGCATCAGCGTTGGCAATAGCTGCTCTTGTCTTGCTGGTTATCCCCGCCTTAGCTCCCCTGGTCGACATGATCCTAAACCAGCGCCGATACCGCCGATGCTGCTGGGCTCTCTCACATACCCAAACTGGAGCGAGTACCAGTGAAGCAGCGCACCGCACAATACAGCAAAAAAGCAGCGTCCGAAGCCCCCAGCACACTCGTAGAGACGCTGGCGTCACCCGGGAGTCTTTGTAATCTTGGAAATATACCGCATCCGCGATTAACAATTCAATAACGGCTGGCGGAGGACAAAGACCGATCGTCTGCACTCTCCTCGCTTTCAGCATCTGCATCACATCGCAGGGCTCCTAGCCGATAGTCGATGTAACTGGCGTGTGTGGCCGAGCAGCGTAGGATTCACTCTGACTCCATCTTGCTCCTCACATCTTAGGGAGGTTTTCTGGAGCTAAGGGGCCACTTCCCGCCACGGATTCTAAGACTAACTACGTGTCTCATACATCTCCCCCCGAGAGTGCCCCCATGGATTCGTTAACTGATGAGCCAACTGTGCTGACCACTCAGCAAGGAATGTTCCCTGCCAAGGAAAACCCGGTAGGGGTACAACAAACTGACAAGGGGACAACGAATGGTCTGCAAGAAACGGCTGACAACTTGACCGCCCCTCCCTGCCTTCTTGTAGAAGGGGAAGCTGGGGGACCAACTGCTCAGGGGAACTTGATATTTGCAGTTCCTGCAGCCCAAAAAATAGGAGGTGATCCCGACCCCACGATAGTTAACCTGGAGAATACTTTAAAAACTTCTGAAGCCGGTATTGATAACTATATCCAGGGTCTAGCAGCCGCCTCCGGCCCTCAAGCCCCATGGACACCGGAGACAGGTACTGAAAACTTTTACTCGGTATCAGGTGGCACTGGGACCTCCTCGGACGAGGGGGGGTTTAATACAAGCGAAGATAATGGTGAGGAGTCATCTAAGGACATAGGAACAGTACAATGCCCTAGGAAGGCAAGAAGCAAGGCTAAAAGACGCAGCCAGCTTAAGTGGGACTACTCAGATTCACAGATGTCCTACCCTCTCAAAGAAGACGACTCTCACACGACACTTTGGGAAAACATAAAGAGCGTACCTAAAGATACTACCGAACCCTCACTAGCTTCGATCCTAGCCTCTATAAAAGAATTTCAAGAAGAGGTTCGGGCAGATAACCGCGCAACAAAAGGGGCGGCTAAAAAACTACAAGGGGGCATGAGAAGACTGAATAAAATCTGCACCGATATAAGTGACCATGTCACCATGGTTGAAGGGTGCACCGAGTGTCTGGAAACAGAGGTCTCCTCAATTAAAAATCAGAGTGACTCCAATACCGCCTGTCTGTCTGATCTAATGACCAAAATGGAGGAACAGGAGAATCGGCAACGCAGAAACAACCTTCGTCTGCTTGGAATCCCAGAAGGGAACGAGGGAGAAGATCCTAGGCGCTATATAGTGAAACTTCTACAAGAATCCTTTCCTGATCAGTCAAGCTGGGACTGGGACCATGAGGTACAAAGGGCACATCGCTTCCCTTTTAATCTGAGACGACAACGTGACGGCAGTAGCTCATCTGGTGGACATCCCAGGGCGTTCCTGGTGTATTTTGGAAATTTTCTTCTTAGACAACTTGTATACGACCAGGCCCGCCCTAACTCCCAGAAAGGGTCCAATGGGGTAACTTTTTTTGCGAAGCCCGACTTTTGCCATCAGACGGTAGAACGAAGATGGTGCTTGCGTCAGCTAATTTCCCCGTTCCAACAGATAGGAGCTCAAGTGTACTTAATGAACCCTGCCAGACTCAAAGTTATCTTTAATGGGGCTTCCAAAATCTTTTTGTCCGAGATTAAGGCTGGTGAATACCTGGGAGAAATCAAGTCTAAGAAGGGTTCAAGTTAAATCCTAAGGCAAATTTCTCCCTGCTTTTTTGTAGGGGGGGTGTAAGAGGGAGGGGCGGGGATCTCTTCCTTTTTTCTCTTCACTTTTATGTGCTCCCTTTTTCTTCTTTTTTTCTTTTTCTCTTCTTTCTGTTTCTGATTAGTTCCATCAAGAATCCAGGGCACACCTATCTAACCGTTTTCATATCAGGTGTGAATAGACATAGCCGAAGACTTACTTAAATTCTCTAAGGCGTGGTCTAGTGGCGGAGATTTACTCTTGACCACCATCACTCAGGTTTTTCCTGATTGCTCAACGAGAGGGGGGGGGTTGGGATGGGGGGGAAATCGTTATGAAATAAATGAATTGAGGACATTTTTTTTTCACATACAAACACTGGTTAAAACACATGATAAAGTAAACAAGTTCATAAAGTCAAGCTCATTTAAGGGAACAGGAATTTATTGGTTTAAACCTCCTTAAAATGCTCAAATGACCAAGATAAATACTCTTAGATTTGTGTCAGTGAACATATGTGGGCTGAATGAAGCTACAAAGACAAAAAGTAGCACAAGGCTTAAGATCGCTGGGGGCCGATATCGTCAGCCTCCAGGAAACGCATATAGAGGGTTCACAAAAGCACTTGTTCAACACACTGGGGTTTAAAACTATAGGGGTACTACACAGGGTGCGAAAAATAAAAGGTGTAGGGGTTATGGCTGAAAGTAGATTACCTTTAAAATATCCCCGCGTGAAATCTGACTCATTGGGTAGATGGGTAATCGTAGAGTGCCACCTGCCACCTAATTCCCCCTTTACCTTATGCTCAATTTATGGGAGTAATGCAGATGACCCAGGAATCATTAACTGGATTACAGGGGAGCTTGCCCATTGGCCTTCCCCAATTATTGTCTGTGGCGACCTTAATATCAACCTGCCTTGTAATTGGAAAGCGGATGATAAATGGTCTTACGCGGGAAGGAAGCCTCGAGTATACCAAGCAATAGTTAATCTAGTTCAAACTCATGGGCTTAGTGATGCCTGGGCTAACCTAAATTCTAATCTACCAGGCTACACTTACTTCTCTGCCCCACACCGGTCATTTGCTAGATTGGATTACTTTTTGATCTCGTCCTCTCTACTCCGCGAATGCTCCATAGATATTGCTCCGCGCTTTATGTCAGATCACAACCCGCTTATTTTAGACATTGGGGGGCTTGGGAACTGGAGGGAAACCCCGAAATGGAGTTTTGAGAAAGCATTACTACAAGACATAGGATATCGGGCACATATGCAAGTATGGGTTCAAGAATTTCTTGAGATAAACATGGGGTCGGCCCCAATTATGATTGTCTGGGACACATTAAAGGCAGGTATTCGGGGGGAGACACTTAGGTTTTCAATTAGGAAAAACAAGAAAGAAAAATTAATGATCTACGAACTTCAGGAAAAGCTGAAAAAGGCAGAGGAGAAACTAATTCAAATTGTTCAAGTAGGGGGGGATACCGAGTCTACTCAAAACAAAGTGATACTCATCAAAGCAGAAATTGGGTCAGTATTTGCAGAGAAGGTTGTAGCTAAGTGGGCCACGACGCGGGAAAAAAATTACGAATATAGTGACCTTATTGGCCATCATTTGGCCATTAAAACCAGGCAGCAGGTTACAGGTAGTGAAATACTGTCGATTCAGCTTGTAACGGGAGAAGAGACTAATGACCCAAGTAAAATACAAGAGGGCTTCCGAGAGTTCTATTCTAATTTATATGCAGAGAACAGTAGCTCAGTAGATGTCAGGGAGGACGAGATCGCTAAATATATAGAAGAAGTGACTCTAACCCAACTTAGTCAGGAAAATCGCGACCAGCTTGATGTTACTCCAACCTGGGAAGACATTGCTGAAGCTCTAGCCAGTTTGCCGGATGGGAAGGCTGCAGGGGTTGATTGTATCCCTGTGGAATTTTATAAAATTTTTGCTCCCCAAATAAAGTCCATTTTTTCCTCTTTAGTAATCTCTATTTTTAACGGGGCCTCTCCGCCCGCATCTTGGTCCAATGCTAAAATCTCTTTATTTCCTAAAAAAGATAAATCACCGCTAGAAATGGGATCATATAGGCCAATCACGCTAATAAATTGTGATTCAAAAATCTTCTCGAAAATTCTTGCAATTAAAATATCTTCAGTTATTGAAACCCTGGTTTCTGAATGGCAACACGGATTTATCCCCAAGAAAGGCACCACCGAACATATTAGGCGGGCCATTACTTTGTTTGACGCAGCACAAGCAACAGGAGACCCGATGTCATTAATCCTTTTAGATGCTGAAAAAGCATTCGACCGGGTCTCCTGGCAGTTTCTCTGGGGCGTTATGAGAAGGATGGGTTTTGGACCAAAGTTAACACAAGCTGTTCAAGCTCTTTATCTGAATCCGACAGCCAGTGTATTAATAAATGGGAGGCTAACTAAGCAATTCAAAATCTCTCGGGGCACAAGGCAAGGGTGCCCGTGCTCCCCCTTGCTTTTTGCCCTTTATATAGACCCCTTGATTAAGAAAATAGAGCACAACCCGGCTATTCAGGCAGTAAGCAGATTCGGCTGGGACACTAAAATTATGGCTTACGCTGATGATCTGGCCATAACTACCCCAGAACCCGAAAGTGCCATTTTAGCATTGGAACTGGAGGCCCAAGACTTTGGGAAAATTTCGGGGTATGCACTGAACAAAAATAAAATCCAAATTATTGTTAACAAAGAAATTAACTGGATAGACAGACGGGTTGTCACAAAGGCCAAATACCTGGGGGTGATTGTGATGGCAAATGTGGATGAAATTGTGGCAGAAAATCTAATCCCTTTGGCTACTGAAACAAAAAGAGCGCTTAACCAAATTAACAATCTACACTTGACCTTAGTGGGTAGATGCAATGTAATTAAAATGACTTATTTCCCAAAATTACTTTATTTTTTTCGATCTATCCCACTAGAATTTAACAAAATCTTGCTACAAAAATTTCAGCAACTCTTTACACAATTTATATGGGCTTATTCACAACCCAGACGGGCGCTAAAGCAACTGTCTCTTCCCAGGGAGAGGGGTGGATGGGCTTTCCCTAATATAGTGCTCTATTACTGGGCTTCAGTTTTACAATATTGTGTGGAATTGGTGAAGGAACACTCCTTCTCTCCTCCTATTGGGCTCCCTTCGCCATTTCAATTACTATTAGGAGAAGAGGCCCGTGGCTGTCTCATCAGACAAATGTCTTTTGGATACTACAAGCGAGTTAGATTCAAGACACTGATGAGCTCCTTTAAGGTCTTTTGCAATGTTCGTAGGATTTACGGGCTAGGTAGAATGAACTATTTCTCCCCTATCAACAAGAATTGTAATTTGCCTGCTATTTTTGGGAGGTCTTATTTGCAAGCTTGGTATAAAGCCGGTATTTTAAAACTGGGAGACCTAATCTCTACTGAAGGTATTAAATCTTTTGCTGAGCTTCAAAGTAAGTATGGATTGAAAGACCAAGATGCTTTTAAGCATATTGCTATACACAATTTTTTGTCTCGGAAAGCTGGAGGACCCGCCGGGTTTGTAAAAATAGAATTTATCGAAAACTTAAGGGCCCCAGTTATGCCTCGGATTGGTGCTATCTACTCCGCACTGAACAGTCAAACTCCTGATGACCTACCCAGAATAGCAGACAAATGGCAAGCAAAGTTGGAAGTCCCGCATAGTACATTTTATAATGCACTGAAACTGGCCCAGAGCGATCTGTTGTCAGCCAAATTACAGGCACAATATTTTAAAACCATTTTCTTTTTATACATTACACCTAGCAGAGTTGCCAAATGGGGAACTGGTAAGGAGACGCTGTGTCCTAGGTGCTCGGAGTTTGGGGTAGACGCAGTACACATGTTTGCCACCTGCCCGAAACTTACTCCACTTCTTGTTAAAATGCAGGATTTTCTTGGGAGGGTTATTTCCCAGGCCATAGAGCTGACCCCCACGACTATCGTATTAGGGACCCAAGCGGTGGTCAGTAGAAAGAAAGGCGGGGCACTCATATTTGTGGCAATGACGGTGTGGAGGATCTGCATAGCATCAGTATGGGTAGACGCAGATCCTCCTCTTTTCTCCCAATGGCTGGCTAGATTAGTCGCGACCTATCATCTTGAGAAGGCTATCTATGCCAAAAAAGGTCGTAAAGGGCAAAGGAAGGGACTAGACATTTGGGAACCCCTAACTACCTGGCTGGATCAGACTGGTTCATAGGGCTAACCAGTCTATTTGTTAACTTAAGGGCCGCTCTCTCTCCAATTGGCGTATATTAAAATCATGGTAGTTTAGGATGTTGCCATGTTTTTTCTCCTGTCTCCTTTGGTTTTACGTGATTTCTTGTCCTTTTTTCTTTCTTTTTTTCTTTTTCTCTCTCTACTTATGTCTATCCAGGGTATAATTTGTTTTGTTATTTACTTTTATGGCTTTGATTCGTATTGTCGCACAAGGGGGAGGGTGGGGGGGGTTCTGGAGGGTTTTACGACATTGTCTTACCTCTGTAACAATACTTTGGATTTAAAAAAAAATAAAAAAAAATTGCTTTTTGGACAGTACAAAAAATGATTCAAAATGTCAATTGGATTGTGCCTCATGTTGAATAACTACTTTTTAAAGCCTCATAGTGACCAAAATTGCCATTTTTACACACTTTTCCTCCTACTCAGACGCTTCTATTTTGGCCGATTTCGGGCAGGAAAATGACTTTAAACACACTTATTTTAGTTTCAAAAGTGATAATTCATATGCAATAGTTATTACAGTCAAAAGACTAAACATTAAAAAATCACCATTACTGGCCATCTGGAGAAAGTTCGACAGGTCCAGGGTCATCGTTTTTCTTCAGAAAATTTATTTTTTTAGACTGTACAAAAAATGATTCAAAATGTGAATTGTATTGTGCCTCATGTTGAATACCACTTTTTAAATCCTCAAAGTAACCAACATTGCCATTTTTACAGACTTTTCTACCTACTCAGAAGATTATATTTTGACCGATTTTGGGCAGGAAAATTACTCTAAACACACTTATTTTAGTTCCAAAAGTGATAATCCATTTGCAATAGTTATTTACATTCAAAAGATTAAACATTAAAAAATCACAATTTCTGACCATCTGAGAAAGTTCGACGGGGTCATCGTTTTTCATCAGAAAATAGATTTTTGGACTGTACAAAAAATGATTCAAAATGTCAATTGGATTGTGCCTCATGTTGTTGAATAACCACTTTTTAAAGCCTCACAGTGACCAAAATTGCCATTTTTACAGACCTTTCTTCCTACTCAAAAGCTTCTATTTTGACCGATTTCAGGCAGGAAAATGACTCTAAACACACTTATTTTAGTTCCAAAAGTGATAATTCACATGCAATAGTTATTTACAGACAAAAGATTAATCATTAAAAAATCACCATTACTGACCATCTGGAGAAAGTTCGACAGGTCCGGGGTCATCGTTTTTCATCAGAAAATTTATTTTTTGGACTGTACAAAAAATGCTTCAAAATGTCAATTGGATTGTGCCTCATGTTGAATAACCACTTTTTAAGGCCTCACAGTGACCAAAATTGCCATTTTTACAGACCTTTCTTCCTACTCAGAAGCTTCTATTTTGACCGATTTCGGGCAGGAAAATGACTCTAAACACACTTATTTTAGTTCCAAAAGTGATAATTCATATGCAATAATAATTTACAGTCAAAAGATTAAGGGGTCGATTCCGATCTCGGCCGGAGACGCACCCAACGCCATTCGGTCGGGAAAAAAGCCATGCGAATGCCTGTTTCCCGACCGATCCGCACAGCAATCCGAACGAACAAGTACGATGCGCACAACAGCGCAGATTCCGACCGAGTCGTACTCACCCAATCCAGGTCCTGATCCCCGACCGAGCCGGATCCGTAAACGCAGATACGAGTTGCCCGGAAGCCAAAAAGCAGCCCCGTCCGGCCGGACAAGTACGATGCGCTTCCCGTACGCGCCGAACCCGTCGCTACGCACGGCACGTCAAAGCATCCGGGAGAGGCGCACATAAGCTCCGATTCGCGCCACAACACGATCCACGGCTACGAGACGAACACGCCAGCGACGAGGACGAGGCGAAGCAACGACGAAGACGAACGAGACGAACCAACAATGAATCGCATCGTTCCGATCCTACCAATATTCTACATCTACTACCGGAACAGGCACGGACGCGTACGGCGTAGAAGGTAAGTCAGACACCAACCACAAACACAAACTATACGTACCAGACATATCACACACACACACAGGGATGCAGAAATTACTTACTCCAGAAACAGCAGCACCATAGGTGCGGGATGCCCATCACCAATGCCACATATACACATAGGGGCCCGGATGCCTGTCACCACTGCCACCACTACCCATGGGGGTGCCAGGTGCCTACCACTACTACCACCTCTACCCATGGGGGGCTGGATGCCTACCACTACTGCCACCTCTACCCAGGGGGGGCTGGATTCCTACCACTACTGCCACCTCTACCCAGGGGGTGCCAGGTGCCTCCCACTACTACCACCTCTACCCAGGGGGTGCCAGGTGCCTACCACTACTACCACCTTTACCCAGGGGGTGCCAGGTGCCTCCCACTACTACCACCTCTACCCATGGGGGGCTGGATGCCTGTCCCTACTGCCACCTTTACCCAGGGGGTGCCAGGTGCCTCCCACTACTACCACCTCTACCCATGGGGGGCTGGATGCCTGTCACTACTGCCACCTCTACCCAGGGGGTGCCAGGTGCCTACCACTACTACCACCTCTACCCAGGGGGTACCAGGTGCCTCCCACTACCACCTCTACCCAGGGGGTGCCAGGTGCCTACCGCTACTACCACCTCTACCCAGGGGGTGCCAGGTGCCTACCACTACTACCACCTCTACCCAGGGGGGTCCAGGTGCCTACCGCTACTACCACCGCTACCCAGGGGGTGCCAGGTGCCTCCCACTACTACCACCTCTACCCAGGGGGTGCCAGGTGCCTACCACTACTACCACCTCTACCCAGGGGGTACCAGGTGCCTCCCACCTCTACCCAGGGGTGCCAGGTGCCTACCACTACTACCACCTCTACCCAGGGGTGCCAGGTGCCTACCACTACTACCACCTCTACCCAGGGGGTGCCAGGTGCCTCCCACTACTACCACCGCTACCCAGGGGTGCCAGGTGCCTCCCACTACTACCACCTCTACCCAGGGGTGCCAGGTGCCTACCACTACTACCACCTCTACCCAGGGGGTGCCAGGTGCCTACCACTACTACCACCGCTACCCAGGGGGTGCCAGGTGCCTACCACTACTACCACCTCTACCCAGGGGGTGCCAGGTGCCTCCCACTACTACCACCTCTACCCATGGGGGGCTGGATGCCTGTCACTACTGCCACCTTTACCCAGGGGGTGCCAGGTGCCTCCCACTACTACCACCTCTACCCATGGGGGGCTGGATGCCTGTCACTACTGCCACCTTTACCCAGGGGGTGCCAGGTGCCTCCCACTACTGCCACCTCTACCCATGGGGGGCTGGATGCCTGTCACTACTGCCACCTCTACCCAGGGGGTGCCAGGTGCCTACCACTACTACCACCTTTACCCAGGGGGTGCCAGGTGCCTACCACTACTACCACCTCTACCCATGGGGGGCTGGATGCCTGTCACTACTGCCACCTTTACCCAGGGGGTGCCAGGTGCCTCCCACTACTGCCACCTCTACCCAGGGGTGCCAGGTGCCTACCACTACTACCACCTTTACCCAGGGGGTGCCAGGTGCCTACCACTACTACCACCTCTACCCATGGGGGTGCCAGGTGCCTACCACTACTACCACCTCTACCCAGGGGGTGCCAGGTGCCTACCACTACTACCACCTCCACCCATGGGGGGCTGGATGCCTACTACTACCACCCCCACTCACAGGATGGCAAATACATGCCACAAGAAGCACACACCAGCAGAAAGAATGCAACACAAAGACATCCCCCCCAACACCATGACAAGCGTGTGTAGACTGTGTCAAATGCCTACAACACTGAACAGGACTGTGGACATACAATGTGACCCCCTATCACAAGTGCCACACATAAATGTGTGTGGCACCCACAATGCAAGCAGGCCATGACCATTGTGGCAATGGGGTCCAAACCCCCATCATCACAGTGACCAAAATGTGAGTGTGGGGTCCATAGCTGAAGCACATATTGAACATTGTGGCAGTGGGGTCCAGACCCCCATCATCACAGTGACCAAAATGTGAGTGTGGGGTCCATAGCTAAAGCACATATTGACCATTGTGGCAATGGGGTCCAAACCCCCATCATCACAGTGACCAAAATGTGAGTGTGGGGTCCATAGCTGAAGCACATATTGACCATTGTGGCAATGGGGTCCAAACCCCCATCATCACAGTGACCAAAATGTGAGTGTGGGGTCCATAGCTGAAGCACATATTGACCATTGTGGCAATGGGGTCCAAACCCCCATCATCACAGTGACCAAAATGTGAGTGTGGGGTCCATAGCTGAAGCACATATTGACCATTGTGGCAGTGGGGTCCAGACCCCCATCATCACAGTGACCAAAATGTATGTGTTGACAAAGAATAAGCTGCAACTGCCAAACTCCATGGATTATTCCTGGTCACAGAACAACAAACACATCAGTGGCAAAGTAGTGCTTGTGTCCCATAGCAACATAGAATGGGGGAGGCAAACAGTGCAGTGCAAACAAGACATACCTTTGGCCATGTGCAGACAAACATCACCCATGGGGGCTGACACTGTCAACACTCATCAATGACTCAATGACAAAAGTGACCATCAGAATGCAGACCCACATATTTGCACCAATGGGCACACAAATCCAGATACCCAGTGGAGACTGTAGAAGGGATGTGAACAGATACCATACCATGGCAGCAATGGGGGACACACACAATGATCATTGTGCTGACTGATGACCTAGGAGTCCCAGGGACAGCAGGGCAAACACACCAAACAACATACAGCCAATGGCACACTAAAGATATGCCAATGCAGTGGTGCAGATGCACAAACACAAACAGGCAGACCCACACTGCACATCAAATACAACAGGTGAGGGGGGGGTACCAGTGTCCCCAGGCAAACACCCAACACATGAGGAGGCCTGAATACCAATTACACAGACGTGCATACAGTGCCACACAAAGGTAACTCACGGATCCAAATCCCCTATGTGGGCAATCAGGCATTGTCAGATGAGTGGGAGCACAAATCACACATGTCACACAAGCATGTAGGAACAGCAACTGACACAGCAAGACACACAGACACCACAGCACCACACCCAGGGCCCCCACAATGTGGTGACCCTGGGCTGCATTACAATCCCACTGTGATGACAAAGCTAGATGTCGTTCACACTGTGAACCACAGTCATGTGCCCTGAGCAACAAACTACCATCACACCTACACAAGCACAAATCAACCAGCACGGCCTGTCATCCAAGGCCAACATGGAGGCAGGGGTCTAGCCGGGCAACAACTCTCATCTGCACACACTCAACACCACACACCTCGACCTCCAACAATGTGCAGCAGTGAAGCTCACATGCACTGGTGACATTGCACATGCACCCATGACAATCCCAGGGGGTGGTGGGAACCAAGGTGCAGGAACACATCACACATGGCCACTCTACCAGACTCCTGAATGTCTGACACACTGCACACTACGCTGTACATGGACATGACGGCAATACCACACCAACCAATGGGATCCCAGCCACAGTCACACACCTATGAAGAAGCCAAGGTCACCCACAAAGGACACACATAGACAACTACCAACATTGCAGCCCTGAGGAGTGCCAGCAGTCACACACACAACGTGTCACAACCAATGAAAGCTAACACAAACCAGAAATCACATGACAGGTGTCAACAACAAGTGCAAAGGGGAATCCGGACTGTGACACATCAGCGTCTGCCCACAAACTCAGCCCTGACAGCAAACACACCTATGGGTGACACCCTGATGACCAGTAATGTGCCATGCACCCACATCACAGAGAACCCAGGGAGAAGACTTTGGGGGAACATAGCTCAACTCAGCAAGCATCACAAACAGGAACATCACTAGGGATCCCAGCATGCACAGCAACATGGAAGTGAACACACACACATGCTCATACAACACACACCTTGGGCGCACGAGATGTCACAGGAGTACACACTGCCATGAGGGGACTCCACTCCTGTGTGAGGAAAGCTGTGCCATATGTCGCATCAGTAGGGCTCCATCATGTCAGCAGAACACTTGGTCACACAGTCAACAATTAGCACCAAATGAAGGCTCCCCTCACATCAGCCTGGTCATGGGAATGTCAACGAAATCAACAGCACAGATCCAACACACATGTATAGCAAGTTGCACTGACAACACAGAAGAGTCCTTCCCCATTGATGCCCAAACCTGCATGTCCAGTGGAGATGGCCACACGGTCAGGGAACTAGACTAATTGAACAATGGCAAACACAACAGATGTGCATGGGTGGAACCCACAGATGTGACATTGCTAATGTAAGTAGGAAATCCCATTGCCAAATATTGAATACATGACACCCTCAGATGCTGCTAAGGACGACATGGATTCACCACAGGATAGGACACTGTCCCCCTGGAACACATGGGTACATGCACAGTAAAACTTCATTTTCATGAGTCCAAAAATCACCATCACTGCAGCAAGGGCACGGTTAGCATCATCAACATCATGTACATCAGAAGCAAAACCACTAGAGAACAGAAAGTTGCTTTATTCAGCATGTGGGTTCAAAACTTGGAAGAACTGCAAGGTATCAACAAAGGCCAATGGCCAGTCCATCAAGGAAGTCTATACAGGGTGACAGTGGCAGATGTCACCCTATGCATGCCTGCACTGATCACAACCGGGGACAATCCCCTAGGAGGGGCATACGGGGGGCAGGCCAGGCACCGCAGGGACAGGATCAGGGCTCACCAGGAGGAGGCAGGGAAGGGGTGGTGGGTGCTGGAGAGCCACTGACAACTGCAGTGGAGGTGTCTGACATGGTGTGTGCCGGCACAACTGGGGGGCATGACTCAGATGTTGTGGGTGCCGGCACAACTGCAGTGGACCCTGCAGATGGAGTGGACAGGTCCGCCACTGCAGCGCCCAAGTCAGACAGGGTGATAGTGGACTCCACTGCAGTGCCCACCTCCAGGGGAGGAGAATGGGGATCAGGAAAGGTGGGCAGGACAGAGGGGGAGGACACCCTCACCACATCAGTGGTACAGACAAGCGCAGCGGGGGGTGTGGGGCCGGAAGAGCAAGTGGCAGGGGGAGAAGGCCTGACCCTTCTGGGGATGGTGTATCTGTGGGTGGGGGAACCTGGGGCAGGGTGTTGTGGGGGCACCTGTGGAGTGGGGGCCTGAGGGATGGAGGAAGGAGACTTGGTGCCTGAGCTGCAGGGCGGCGGCAGGGTCTTGCTCTTCCGGGACCGGGGGGACTTGCAGGTGGGGGCCTCAGTCGGTCCGCGCCTGGGGGATGGTGTCCGGGGGCCAGGGGCACTCCGCTCCATGTGGGTGGGCTTCCTCTTCCCCCTGAATGCTGGATCAGCTGGGTCGGAGGGGGAGAGGCCAAGGTCACAGAGGAAGAGCCGCTGTTTGTATGGGGTTGCAGGTGAGGCAAGGGAGGGGTCTTTGGAGGGAGAGGCAACTGAGGACTGCGCAGTGCTTGTGGATGCGTGTGTTTGTGCCTGTGCCCCATCCCCTGTGAGTGTGGTTGCAGTCCCCTGACGGTGCGTGCGTGTGCGTTTTGTTTCTGGCGTGTGTGTCCGTGTGCTGCATGTGTCTGTGCTGGTATGTGCCTGTGCCAGTGTGTGTGTGCTTGGGACAGGTAAGGTGCTGGGGAGTGTGGATGGGGCAGAGGCAGGAGGGGTGAGGGACTGTCAGAGGAGGGACACTGCTGCCATCAGGGAGGAGTCCATGGACCTATTGCCCCTCTGTAGGTCAGACATGCCCGATGAGATGCCCTCCATGAATGACACCAGCTGAGTCAACAGACTGGTGTGTGCATGGAGGACACTCAGCATCGCTGTCTGTCCTACATGGAGCTGGCGGAGGAGGTACACAGACTCCTCACTCAGGGCAGCAGGGGACACAGGTGCAGGGGGTGCGGTGCCTGGCCCGAAGGAGACACGCTCCCGAACATGGGAGCCTCCACGGACCTCGGGAATGGGAGCCAACGGGAGGGCGGTGGTGGTGGTGGCGGGGACAGCAACACTAGCTGGGGTGTGGTGGCTGCTGACACCCGCCTCCATAAGGGAGTCATCGTCCGAGTTGCTCTGGTCCTCAGCTGAGGTGGATGGTGCTGAGGACTCCTCGGTGTGGCTCCCCTCGCCCTCCGTGCCACTGGGTCCCTCCGACCACTCCTCGGCCGCTGACCCAGTCTGGCTCTGCGCCTCCTCCTGGTCCGTGGAGCTGTCCCCTCCTGTGGCCGTGGATGTATCTGCAATCAATAGGGAAACAGACAGACATCAGTCACCTGCACCGAACGCACACACCACAGTAAGTACAGCACATTACAGAGCAAGCCCTGGCATCCTTAGTTGAACATTGCTAAAACTGCACAAACAGAACAGGAGAAGTCAATTGTCAGTCTGATGGTCAACCATGGCACTCACATCCCACCTGGCCTTGCACCCATCTGTATGGTGTCTGTGGGATGGCAATACCCCGGTGTGGACACATGCACCACCTACACAGTATTTGGACAGTGCAGAGAACCCGGTGAAGCATGTGGACATGCACACATCACAACTCTTGCCACTGAGTCAGTGCAGGTGTCCGGATGAAAGGGATGCCCAGAGTCAAATAGGAAATGCATGTGATGCATACCAGCGACAGACACCATGATGCACCCATGTCCTGATAGCCATTGCCACAATGGTGTGCATGTAGCAAATGTCACTCCCCTGCAGGATCACTAATAGGAAGTCACATGCCATGGCACAGCCATGCCTGCTAAGTCATACATAACTGTCTCCAGTCACATGGGCAGGGCAGCCAGACAACAACACTCTGCACTGTGTCACAATAGTAGATCATGGGGAATGCAAGTCCTGGAGCTGAACAAGTGCACATGTACATCCCCCACACACCACATCATCTGTACCCTCATCTGTCCAGGTTATACCCATTGTACATATGGGAGACCTGTAACACTACCCTCTGCACCTGAGCACATCACAATCTGCTGTGTATGGGAAACAGCTGCCTGAACCTCATATTCGCATACCCCAGTCTGCACGGTCAGGTGATCAAACACCTATGTGTCACACATGTATCATCTCTTATGGTCACATCTCCGGTGGCATGCGGAGCCCCAACCGAGGAACACCCCAGCAGACCTGACAACGAAGCCACAGCACACTGACACAGAGGCAGACACCTAAGGGGACGAATCACTGAGCAAAACGTGTCAGCTGATACACGGCAGTGGGAGTACAGAGTGTATTGTATGGCCTGGAGTAGGCATGACTGTCCTGTCCCACATGAATGAGGGATGAGCCCTGGACAGTAGGCAGCTGGCTAAGTATGTGTGACACACGTTATATACACACTCCTGGGGCACAAATATTGTTCCCACCCGCAGCATGGGTGTGTGCCAGATACCCCAGGCACATGTGGTGGATCAGCTCAGCAATTGGGCCACATATCAAAATGACACGCAGAACACATGTCAGAACACAGGCAATGTGTAAGCAATGGACCCACCCATGATGCCCACCACAGAGTCAGGGAAACAGATGCTGTCCCCCACCTTGAGTCAAGCAAACTGCAAGGACACAGTACCCAAGTGACACAATACCCTGACTGTAAGGGCCACACCTGGGTATCAGATGAGGAGTGGGCAGTGCACAATAAAGGGACATGGGTCCTGGACCACAAGACTGATGTACTGTGGAAGTTTAACCAGGCCAGAGGAGGGCACATAGCATGGCAGACATAGTTCACAATGCAGACATGGACTCACCCCTCCTTGCTGCTCTCTGGCCTTCAGCTGCCCATCCAGATCAGGGAAGAACACCGCCAGGATCCTCAGCATGTGGGGGGTCAGGGTCTGGTGTCCGCCCCTCCTGCGAGGAGGCGACAGCTTCAGCTGGACCCGTGCGATCCTCCGGGTCCAGCCCCGAAGGTCCTGCCACCTCTTCTGGCAGTTGCGGATCCGGCGCTTGTAGACCCCCACGGATCTCACTGCCCGGACGATGGTCAGCCATATCTTCTGCTTCTGGTGGGCATCAACCTGTGCGGATAACAAAGTGAGAATGCCATTACTACACATGCAACATATCCGTGCATTACACAGTTGGATATACATGTCTCAATCACAGGGGCACATGATGTACACAGGCAGTGCAACGATGGCTATGGACAGTATGCCAGCAGTTACTACATGGTATCATTGCCTGGGAAGTAAAACCTAGTTTAAATGCACTGTCACTGCACTATACCTGTCCAGTGCATGTAACTACACACTATGGGGGGTGACAACTACTCAGTGAGCCTGCTAGCCAGTGGCGTGCAGACTGTTAGCCTTGCTAGTCAGACAACATGCACATTTAGAAAGGCAGTGGACAGAACACTCACCTGCTCCCCTGCTTTCCCATACAGCTTGCTGTACTGTGGAAGGAGGCCATCCAGCAGGGCCTGGTTCTCCTCAGTGCTGAAGGCTGGGGCTCTCTCCACAGTACGTGCCATTGCAGGGTCCAGAGGGTGCAGATACAGCAGCAGTGTAGTGGCAGATGTCGTCCTGGAGCATGTAGTGCAGGCAAGTGAGCTCTCAGGGGAACAGCCAGCATTATATGTGTGCTGCAGAGGCAGATACTGTCCCATGTGTCCAAAGTGATAGGTCCAAGTCGTTTGCATCATCTGAATCTGGCCAATCCATGGAATTGCACCACTTACTCACGCCCCAGCATCCTTCAAATGTTCAACTTCGTGACACCCATGAAATTGCAACATTGTTGTGGGTGACCAACTGAATTTACAGCATCAGACTCATTCAAATTTTGAAAACGCGTCCGTTGCCAGGCCAGGCCATAGCCAATGGGTGCGCACCGATCGGACCATTGCTGTTCAACGCGTACATGGGATACAACGCGTACCCGCACACATTGAATGCAATGGGCCGGCCGGGCACACCGATCGGACCATTGCTGTTCAACGCGTACATAGGATACAACGCGTACCCGCACACATTGAATGCAATGGGCCGGCCGGGCACACCGATCGGACCATTGCTGTTCAACGCGTACATAGGATACAACGCGTACCCGCACACATTGAATGCAATGACCAATGTGTGCGCACTGATCGGTCCATTGCTGTCCAAGGCGTATTGCCAATACAATGCGTACCAGCGCACATTGAATGCAATGGCCAATGTGTGCGCACTGATCGGTCCATTGCTGTCCAACGCATCCCTGTACAAGTCACTGGCATATGTCACCATGCCTGTCACAGGTGAACATATGCCAGCCACATATACTTCCCAGGCAGTGAGGGGCACACCTACAACACCACAGCCTGTCCAAACTGTATCCTAGGGCATGTAAGGCTGCATTACCTATTCCGTGTATAGGGGTGAACATGTTGTTCTGTGGGTGTCACTTGGGGGCAGCCACCCCCAGGCTGTACACGTGTTTATGGGGACAGAATCCTTGGTGTTTCGTGTACATGACCACTGTGATGTGCAACTGTTCATATCTGAGCATGTGGCATGGTCACAGTTCACGGTGGTGTATGTGTATGTCATGTCACATACCCCCTGAGTCCCATGTGGGACGTTATGTTCAACCCAGGGTGACCCATTGGCACAATGTTGATGGTCCTCCACAGTCTGTGTGCATGTTGTGATTACAATGTCTCTGATTTCATGTGCACAATGGGAGGCAGTCTCCACATCCACGTTGTTTGTGCATGGACTTTGATGTTGTGCGTGTGTGTGTCACAGACGTCCATGTCTGTCCTGCCGAGGCAACACGGACTGCTACCTGTGGGGGTCATGGTTGTTTTGCTGTGGTGTATACATGATACACCATGTCATGCCAGTGTCCATGTGGCAATACAGGGTCCCTGGGAATCTACCTGTCGTTGAGCTGTGATGCCTGGGGCACATCAGTCCTCACATGTCACTGTGGCGTGTGTTTGTTATTTGGCAGCAGGAGATGGGTACTGGGACACGGCCTCATGGTATCCGATGGCATGACCTGGGACTTCTTGATGCCACTTGTTGGACTGTGATGTTAGATATTGGCTATGTATGAGCCATACATATCCGTCCGGAACTGCACACATCATGTACTTGTGACTCATTATGATGTATCATGTGATGTTGAGTGTGTTCAATGCCACATTTGTGGGGTGACTGACAATCTTGCTTTCTTCACCTATGCACTGCAGGGCACCAGCTGTCCATAGACCATTCCCTGACCTGGCAACGATGGTGGAACGGGACAGCATCCGACGGTACCGCTTCACCAGGCAGCTGATTGAGGATTTGGCAGTGCGCTTGGCACCACATTTGCAACCTGGCCGTCCGTACCCTACAGCGCTGACCCCCAAGGTGAAGGTGATGGCAGCCCTACACTTCTTTGCCACTGGTACCTTTCAACACACTCTGGCGACTGCTGGTGGGATGTCACAGACCATGTTCAGCCGTGTGCTCCGGGATGTTTTGGAGGCTATGTTGATATACCTGAACCAGTACATTTATTTCCCTAGACTCCAACGACTCACTGGCGTGAAGAGTGACTTCTATGCCCTGGGGAGGATGCCGCATGTCATTGGCTCCATTGATGGGACACATGTGGCGTTGGTACCACCACAGGCCCAAGAGCAGGCCTACCGTAACCGCAAGCACTACCACTCGGTCAATGCACTGGTGGTCTGTCTTGCAGATATGAGCATCACACACGTGTGTGCCCGTTTCCCTGGTTCTGCACATGATGCGTACGTGATGAGGAGTAGTCGCACCCCGAGGAAGATGGCACAGATGCGGAACCAGCGTGCCTGGCTTGTAGGTGTGTACTGACTTTGTACCATTGTGTGTGTTCTGCTATGTAGTGTTCCACCCTCTTTTCCAACTCTGCTAATGTGCAATTGTCTGTATGTAGGTGACTCCGGATACCCCAACATGCCGTGGTTGCTGACGCCCCTCAGGAACCCTGTGACACCAGCCCAGATGCGCTACAATGAGGCACATGGTCGGACCAGGAGAGTGATTGAGCGGACATTTGGTCTCCTGAAGAGCCGCTTCCGCTGCCTCGACAAGACAGGAGGGTCCCTCCCATATGCCCCAGCAAAGGTGTGCAAGATCATCATCGTCTGCTGCATGCTCCACAACCTGGCAGTGCGGAAGGAGTTGCCTCTCATCCTGGATGACGATGACCAACGTCCGCCACCTGTGGAGGATCCTGGCCTGGACCACGATGCCAGTGATGATGATGATGATGTTGAGGGTGATGTCCGCACACAGCTCATCACCAACTTCTTCAGCTGAATGTGAGTATCCAGAGATGGCATGTCAATGATGTGAGTTTGCATGATATGTGTTGGTGGTGCTCTGGTGCTGTTTGAGTGTGTCCATGGGCTACATGTCTGTATGCGTGTAGCGATGTGTCCTTGCAGGTAGTCTGTACTCCCCAACAGTGTTGACATGCTAACTTGGTTCTGGGTGGGTATCTTGTAACATGTATTGTGCATGAGTATTGCAGTTCTGTCCTGTTCTTCAGTACTTTTGACTGTGTGTCATTTCTGTCCTTCACAGGGTACTTTCAGAGTCGTTTGGTCAACTGTGATCCCCAACACCGTGATTCGACTTCCCGGGTGGTAGCTGTTGTGTCCCTACAGGTGATGTGCACCACACCCATGGACTTCCTTCCTTCTACACTTGTTGACTATGTGCCCGCTGCCAGGTGGGATTACCTTGCATCTGTGGTGGTTTCAACATGTTGCAAATGTGTAATAAACCTGTGCTTCACTATGTGATGTGCGTTGTCTGTGGTCACACATCTGACTGACATTTGCTTACTGCACCAGTGGGCTAGTTAACACAGACTGTGAATAGGTGTTGGGTCTGTGCAATGCAACGTATTTCCTGGCAACACCAGTGTAGGCGATGAGTCAGATGTCCATGGTGTGTATGTGTTGTGTAGCCCTGGTGGTGTGCCTCCCCCATATGTGTGAAGCCGCCATGACTCACATGCCGGTGTTGTACTTGCTGTAGCAGTTAGCATGCACAGTGTCATTTCCCCGATCATCATCTCAACTTCTGAGACAACATTGGAATCACAACAGAGGCAAGTATGGTGTATAAGTGAGTTTATTGACATACATGTGTGAGTATAGTGCACAGGTTGTTGGGTGCTGTACATTGTGATTGTGATCCAAAGTTCCTAGATAATTTGGAAGTCTTGGTAGCAGAAATGTCCAGAGTAAAGTCCACAGTAATCAGAGACATTGGTCCAACTTGAGCTCCCCATGTCATGTGGGAGAGTTGTGTTGCAGTCAACAGGGTGAACAGTTTGCGCACAAAGGTTATTCTCCAGAACAGGTTTTGGCTTCCTGGGGGTTGCACATGGCCATCGGCCTCTCACTTGCCCCTCCTCGGACGGCCCCTCTTCTTTGGGGGGCATCCTCAAGTGCAGGCTGCTGCGGTGCAGGGGACTCTCCGCCAGAGTCATCCTGCCTCCCTGTGGCAGTTGCAGTTGTTTCAGCAGCAGATGTTGTGGGCACACAGGGAGGTGTTGACTGGTTGCTGCTCATCTGGCGGAGGCATTGTAATATGTCCCTATGCACCGCCGTCATCTCTTGCAGTGTGTCCCACTTGGACTCCACGCGGGACATGTGTGAGTCCAAGCGGGCATGATGGGCAGCCTGCTGCTGTTTGATGTCCCTGAGGAGCCCCACTACCTGGCTGAACTCTCCGGTGCTGGACTGGTACGCATCGGCTATGCGTGCCAGTTGTGGGTCATCATGCAGTCCAGACCCCTCTGTGAGCAGCGACCTATGTCTCCCACCCCTCCCACCACCCCTGGTGACACGTGCAGTACCTGAGGTGGCAGGCACAGGTGACCCTGTGCCACCTTGTGGGTTGTTGGTGGTGGTGGTGGTGTCCATGGCCCCACGTTGGTCCAGGGTCCCTGTGCTGGTGGTGGTGCTGCTCCTTGGTCTGTCCGTGTCGGCAGGGGTGGTATGTGTGTTCACAGTCATTGGAGGGGTGGGTGCAGGGGGTGCAGCTGGTGGTCCTGCTGGTGCTGCATGATGACTTGCTCCGGAGGTGCCAGGTAAGTCGTCATCCGAGGAGGGCAGAGGCTGTTCCACGCCTGGGACGAGGACTCCTCAGCATCTGCTGCTGTGTCCCCATCATCACCTGTTTTTGGGAGACACACACAATGTATGTTATGTTTCTGCAGGCATCAATGGTTGACACACCTGACAGTTGTGACTGTGCCTCTGGATGCGGGCCTGTACAATGCATTGTCCTAAGTTGTCACAGTCAGGGGTTGATATTGGTGTAGCACATTGTCCTGCATTATTTGGGCATTTCTATGTGAATGTTGGGGTGTGTACATGGTCTGCATTGGTTGTATTTGGTTGTCATCCGCTCCTCCTTCCCACCCAGCCAGATATCCCACCATGGACCGTGCTTCCATTGCAGGGAGTGCAAGTTGTCTTTCAGGATGTCAGTCAGTGGTGTCCTGCTGTTGGTTGTTGCACAGTTGCCAGCAGGGCCTTGTGCTCCCCACAGCAGTAGCCAGTGTCAGCCATCTTGTCAGTCATTTTCCACTCCCTGTGATGTGAGCATGGTTCAGGGTGGTGTTGATGGGACAGTTGTGGGGGTGACCAATATCTGTGCCTACCACTCCCATCATGCTATTGCCTCCACCCCACTTCCCAGCATGCCCATACTTCCGTTCCTTTTGACTCTGCTTCCCTGTGGGGTGGGCTGCCTGTGCTGACAGGATGGCTGGGAGTGTTGTCCGGGCAGTTGTTTGGCTAAATGTCCCAGGAGTGTCCCTGTGCTTAACACAGCATGACCCAGGGTGGTGGTTCTTTGTGGGACCTTGAGTTAGGATGTGAGGCATTGCATTCCGCCAGGTGGCTTCTGTGGAGTATGTGTTGAGGGGGGGTGTGAGGGGAGGTGCTTGTGACTATGGTCAGTGCTGTGAGTCCTCCTTCCCACCCAGCCAGATATCCCACCATGGACCGTGCTTCCATTGCAGGGAGTGCAGGTTGTCTTTCAGGATGTCAGTCAGTGGTGTCCTGCTGTTGGTTGTTGCACAGTTGCCAGCAGGGCCTTGTGCTCCCAACAGCAGTAGCCAGTGTCAGCCATCTTGTCAGTTGTTTTCCACTCTCTGTGATGTGCGCATGGTTCAGGGTGGTGTTGATGGGACAGTTGTGGGGGTGACCAATATCTGTGCCTACCACTCCCATCATGCTATTGCCTCCACCCCACTTCCCAGCATGCCCATACTTACTTGCTTTTGGGTGGACTTCAGTGTGTGTGAGAGCAATGGCAAGATGGCTGGCAGTGGTGTCCTGCTGTTGGTTGTTGCACAGTTGCCAGCAGGGCCTTGTGCTCCCCACAACAGAGCACTAGTGTCAGACATCTTTGATGGGGCTTTCTACTCTCTGTGGGGTGTGCATGCTTGAGAGTGAGCTTGCTGGGCCATGTGGGTGGGGGATGTTGAGCTGTGACTACCACTCCCATCATGCTATTGCCTCCACCCCACTTCCCAGCATTCCCATACTTACTTGCTTTTGGGTGGACTTCAGTGTGTGTGAGTGTGAGAGCAATGGCAAGATGGCTGGCAGTGGTGTCCTGCTGTTGATTGTTGCACAGTTGCCAGCAGGGCCTTGTGCTCCCCACAACAGAGCACTAGTGTCAGACATCTTTGATGGGGCTTTCCACTCTCTGTGGGGTGTGCATGCTTGAGTGTGAGCTTGCTGGGCCATGTGGGTGGGGGATATTGAGCTGTGACTACCACTCCCATCATGCTATTGCCTCCACCCCACTTCCCAGCATGCCCATACTTACTTGCTTTTGGGTGGACTTCAGTGTGTGTGAGTGTGAGAGCAATGGCAAGATGACTGGCAGTGGTGTCCTGCTGTTGGTTGTTGCACAGTTGCCAGCAGGGCCTTGTGCTCCCCACAACAGAGCACTAGTGTCAGACATCTTTGATGGGGCTTTCCACTCTCTGTGGGGTGTGCTTGCTTGAGGGTGAGCTTGCTGGGCCATGTGGGTGGGGGATGTTGAGCTGTGACTACCACTCCCATCATGCTATTGCCTCCACCCCCCTTCCCAGCATGCCCATGCTTCCTTCCCTTTGACTCTGCTTCCCTGTGGGGTTGTGTGCCTGTGCTGACAAGATGGCTGACAGTGTTATCCTGGGGTTAGTTTTGCTACAAGTCCCATGTGTGTCCCCGTGCTTCACTCAGCATGACCCAGGGTTGTGCTTCTTTGTGGGATATTTGATTGGAGTGTGAGGCAATGCATTCTCCCAGGTGAGTTTTGTGGAGTTTGTGTTAGGGGTGTGTGTGAGAAACGCTGCTGGTAACTATGGTCAGGGCTGTGAGTCCTCCTTCCCACCCAGCCAGATATCCCACCATGGAACGTGCTTCCATTGCAGGGAGTGCAAGTTGTCTTTCAGGATGTCAGTCAGTGGTGTCCTGCTGTTGGTTGGTGCACAGTTGCCAGCAGGGCCTTGTGCTCCCCACAGCAGTAGCCAGTGTCAGCCATCTTGTAAGTTGTTTTCCACTCCCTGTGATGTGCGCATAGTTCAGGGTGGTGTTGATGGGACAGTTGTGGGGGTGAGCAATATCTGTGCCTACAACTCCCATCATGCTATTGGCTACACTGACTTGCCCAGCATACACATATTTCCTTTCTTTCAGTGGGCTTCACTGTGTGCTGGTGTTGTAGTGGTGGCTACTTGTCTGGATGTGTTTGTCAGTTATATTTGTGCCACTGCCTAGCTGTAGTTGTGTTTGTACATGTGATGACACAGTTAAATGTCACTTTGTGATGGCATGTGTTGTGTTTCTCTGAGTGACATACACATTTTGGGATGATTCTGTTCTGGTTGCTGTGTATTTGCTAAGTGTGCATGGTTTGACTCTCCCCTTGACAGTGATGTGTGTGTGTAGTCGCAGAATATTGTGTACATTTGTTGTGTACTCACCAGGCTCTGGGATGTTTTCTAGTCCATAGACGCTCACTGGTGGTAGGATGGCCCGCACCTTCTCCTCCCAGGGCCTGAGGTATACTGGCTTGGCAGGAGGGCCACTGCCGGTGTATTGGCTCAAGATGTAGTCCTTCTTTAGCAGCTCCTTGACCCTCCTGCGCACGTCATACCACCTGTTCTGGATGTCTGTCTTTGTGCGCAAACATGGTGATTGTGCGTTCACCCTGTCGACGATCCTCTCCCACATCTTTGTTTTCTGTGACATGGGTGTCTGTTGGACCAGTGTACCAAAGAGCTGTGGCTCTACCCTGAGGATCTCATCTACCAGGACTTCCAATTCACTATCTAGGAACTTGTGATTCTTCTTTGGGGGCATGGTGATGGGTGGTGATGGTGAGTGATGTGTGTTGGTGTGCAGGTGAAGGTGTGTGAGTGTGTGTTTTGCTAGGTGTATGTGAGGTTTCTATTTGTTGTGGTGCTGATGGTGTGTGGCTTGTGTGATGGATGAGCTGTGGGTGTGTGGTTGCTGTCTGTTGAGTGCTGGCAGGTCATTTGAATTTGCAAAGGATCATGGTAGGGATTTGTGTCCTTTATATGGGTGGAGTTGTGGGTGTGTCTTTGTTCCCTGCCCCTCCCCCCAGTATTTATTGGCTTTGTAATTTGCTTGTTTGGCCTTTTTTTGTGTATTTTCCCTTTGTACTTTTCGTGCATGTAGGAGACGTTCGTGTGACCGAGTCGGACCCTGCAGTTGTCTCGTACGGGCTCGTCTGTTTCGTTCACGCTGTGTTTGTGCTGTTTTCTATGCTGCGTACACGTCGGTCACGGTGTTTTGGGTTGCTTCGGCTCGCAGTTTTGTATGCGTGTCGGTCGTACGGCTTGTCCTCCGTGCGACTCGGTCGTGTTTTCCACGCCTTGCATCGTACTTGGCGGGTGGGAGTCCGCGGGTACGTCTCGTTCGGTATTGTTCCGGGTGCGAGTCGGTCGGTTCGAATCGCGTGTTTTTCCGGCCGGATTGCTGTTTTCCGCGCGACTCGGTCCTTCGGCTTGTGTTCCGTACGAGTCGGTCGGGTTTTGCTCGCTTCTCATCGTACTTGGCGGGTCGGGCTGCACAGGTACGTGTCGGTCGGAATTAATTCCGGCTCCGAGTCGGTCGGTACGTTTTCCGGCCGGAATCGGAATCGGCCCCCAAATATTAAAAAATCACCATTCCTGACCATCTGGAGAAAGTTCGACAGGTCTGGGGTCATCGTTTTTCATCAGAAAATTGATGTTTTGGACTGTACAAAAAATGATTCAAAATGTCAATTGGATCGTGCCTCATGTTGAATAATCACTTTTTAAAGTTTCATAGTGACCAAAGTTGCCATTTTTACACACTTTTCCTCCTACTCAGAAGCTTCTATTTTGACTGATTTCGGGCAGGAAAATGACTCTAAAGAAACTTTTTTTAGTTCCAAAAGTGATAATTCAAATGCAATAGTTATTTACAGTCAAAAGATTAAACATTAAAAAATCACCATTACTGACCATCTGGAGAAAGTTTGACAAGTCCGGGGTCATCGTTTTTCATCAGAAAATTGATTTTTGGGACTGTACAAAAAATGATTCAAAATGTCAATTGGATCATGCCTCATGTCGAATAACTACTTTTTAAAGCCTCATAGTGACCAAAATTGCCATTTTTAGCCACTTTTCCTCCTACTCAGAAGCTTTTATTTTGACCGATTTCGGGCAGGAAAATGACTTGAAACACACTTATTTTAGTTCCAAAAGTGATAATTCATATGCAATAGTTATTGGAGATGTATGAGACACGTAGTTAGTCTTAGAATCCGTGGCGGGAAGTGGCCCCTTAGCTCCAGAAAATAGTTTAGCGACTGAAGGCTGGGAACCCACTAAGTCCTTGTGTACACCACCTCCCCCGTGCCTCCCTACCGTTTTTTTGTTGACACTGACCTCGCGCTTGGTTTTGGGCAAGTTTTCTCCTAGTCCAGTATCTCCAGCATCAGCGTTGGCAATAGCTGCTCTTGTCTTGCTGATTTTCCCCGCCTTAGCTCCCCTGGTCGACATGATCCTAAACCTGCGCCGATACCGCCGATGCTGCTGGGTTCTCTCACATACCCAAACTGGAGCGAGTACCAGTGAAGCAGCGCACCGCACAATCCAGCAAAAAAGCAGCGTCCGAAGCCCCCAGCACACTCGTAGAGACGCTGGCATCACCCGGGAGTCTTTGTAATCTTGGAAATATACCACATCCGCGATTAACAATTCAATAACGGCTGGCGGAGGACAAAGACCGATCATCTGCACTCTCCTCGCTTTCAGCATCTGCATCACATCGCAGGGCACCTAGCCGATAGTCGATGTAACTGGCGTGTGTGGCCGAGCAGCGTAGGATTCACTCTGACTCCATCTTGCTCCTCACATCTTAGGGAGGTTTTCTGGAGCTAAGGGGCCACTTCCCGCCATGGATTCTAAGACTAACTACGTGTCTCATACATCTCCCCCGAGAGTGCCCCCATGGATTCGTTAACTGATGAGCCAACTGTGCTGACCACTCAGCAAGGAATGTTCCCTGCCAAGGAAAACCCGGTAGGGGTACAACAAACTGACAAGGGGACAACAAATGGTCTGCAAGAAACGGCTGACAACTTGACCGCCCCTCCCTGCCTTCTTGTAGAAGGGGAAGCTGGGGGACCAACTGCTCAGGGGAACTTGATATTTGCAGTTCCTGCAGCCCAAAAAATAGGAGGTGATCCCGACCCCACGATAGTTAACCTGGAGAATACTTTAAAAACTTCTGAAGCCGGTATTGATAACTATATCCAGGGTCTAGCAGCCGCCTCCGGCCCTCAAGCCCCATGGACACCGGAGACAGGTACTGAAAACTTTTACTCGGTATCAGGTGGCACTGGGACCTCCTCGGACGAAGGGGGTTTAATACAAGTGAAGATAATAGTGAGGAGTCATCTAAGGACATAGGAACAGTACAACTCCCTAGGAAGGCAAGAAGCAAGGCTAAAAGACGCAGCCAGCTTAAGTGGGACTACTCAGATTCACAGATGTCCTACCCTCTCGAAGAAGACGACTCTCACACGACACTGTGGGAAAACATAAAGAGCGTACCTGAAGATACTACCGAACCCTCACTAGCTTCGATCCTTGCCTCTATAAAAGAATTTCAAGAAGAGGTTCGGGCAGATAACCGCGCAGCAAAAGGGGCGGCTAAAAAACTACAAGGGGGCATGAGAAGACTGAATAAAATCTGCACCAATATAAGTGACTATGTCACCATGGTTGAAGGGCGCACCGAGTGTCTGGAAACAGAGGTCTCCTCAATTAAAAATCAGAGTGACTCCAATACCGCCTGTCTGTCTGATCTAATGACCAAAATGGAGGAACAGGAGAATCGGCAACGCAGAAACAACCTTCGTCTGCTTGGAATCCCAGAAGGGAAGGAGGGAGAAGATCCTAGGCGCTATATAGTGAAACTTCTACAAGAATCCTTTCCTGATCAGTCAAGCTGGGACTGGGACCATGAGGTACAAAGGGCACATCGCTTCCCTTTTAATCTGAGATGACAACGTGATGGCAGTAGCTCATCTGGTGGACATCCCAGGGCGTTCCTGGTGTATTTTGGAAATTTTCTTCTTAGACAACTTGTATACGACCAGGCCCGCCCTAACTCCCAGAAAGGGTCCAACGGGGTAACTTTTTTTGCGAAGCCCGACTTTTGCCATCAGACGGTAGAACGAAGATGGCGCTTGCGTCAGCTAATTTCCCCGTTCCAACAGATAGGAGCTCAAGTGTATTTAATGAACCCTGCCAGACTCAAAGTTATCTTTAATGGGGCTTCCAAAATCTTTTTGTCCGAGATTAAGGCTGGTGAATACCTGGGAGAAATCAAGTCTAAGAAGGGTTCAAGTTAAATCCTAAGGCAAATTTCTCCCTGCTTTTTTGTAGGGGGGGGTAAGAGGGAGGGGCGGGGATCTCTTCCTTTTTTCTCTTCACTTTTATGTGCTCCCTTTTTCTTCTTTTTTTCTTTTTCTCTTCTTTCTGATTAGTTCCATCAAGAATCCAGGGCACACCTATCTAACCGTTTTCATATCAGGTGTGAATAGACATAGCCGAAGACTTACTTAAATTCTCTAAGGCGTGGTCTAGTGGCGGAGATTTACTCTTGACCACCATCACTCAGGTTTTTCCTGATTGCTCAACGAGAGGGGGGGAGGGTTGGGATGGGGTGGGGGGGAATCGTTATGAAATTAATTAATTGAGGACATTTTTTTTTCACATACAAACACTGGTTAAAACACATGATAAAGTAAACAAGTTCATAAAGTCAAGCTCATTTAAGGGAACAGGAATTTATTGGTTTAAATCTCCTTAAAATGCTCAAATGACCAAGATAAATACTCTTAGATTTGTGTCAGTGAACATATGTGGGCTGAATGAAGCTACAAAGAGACAAAAAGTAGCACAAGGCTTAAGATCGCTGGGGGCCGATATCGTCAGCCTCCAGGAAACGCATATAGAGGGTTCACAAAAGCACTTGTTCAACACACTGGGGTTTAAAACTATAGGGGGTACTACACAGGGTGCAAAAATAAAAGGTGTAGGGGTTATGGCTGAAAGTAGATTACCTTTAAAATATCCCCGCGTGAAATCTGACTCATTGGGTAGATGGGTAATCGTAGAGTGCCACCTGCCACCTAATTCCCCCTTTACCTTATGCTCAATTTATGGGAGTAATGCAGATGACCCAGGAATCATTAACTGGATTACAGGGGAGCTTGCCCATTGGCCTTCCCCAATTATTGTCTGTGGCGACCTTAATATCAACCTGCCTTGTAATTGGAAAGCGGATGATAAATGGTCTTACGCGGGAAGGAAGCCTCGAGTATACCAAGCAATAGTTAATCTAGTTCAAACTCATGGGCTTAGTGATGCCTGGGCTAACCTAAATTCTAATCTACCAGGCTACACTTACTTCTCTGCCCCACACCGGTCATTTGCTAGATTGGATTACTTTTTGATCTCGTCCTCTCTACTCCGCGAATGCTCCATAGATATTGCTCCGCGCTTTATGTCAGATCACAACCCGCTTATTTTAGACATTGGGGGGCTTGGGAACTGGAGGGAAACCCGAAATGGAGTTTTGAGAAAGCATTACTACAAGACATAGGATATCGGGCACATATGCAAGTATGGGTTCAAGAATTTCTTGAGATAAACATGGGGTCGGCCCCAATTATGGTTGTCTGGGACACATTAAAGGCAGGTATTCGGGGGAGACACTTAGGTTTTCAATTAGGAAAAACAAGAAAGAAAAATTAATGATCTACGAACTTCAGGAAAAGCTGAAAAAGGCAGAGGAGAAACTAATTCAAATTGTTCAAGTAGGGGGATACCGAGTCTACTCAAAACAAAGTGATACTCATCAAAGCAGAAATTGGGTCAGTATTTGCAGAGAAGGTTGCAGCTAAGTGGGCCACGACGCGGGAAAAAAATTACGAATATAGTGACCTTATTGGCCATCATTTGGCCATTAAAACCAGGCAGCAGGTTACAGGTAGTGAAATACTGTCGATTCAGCTTGTAACGGGAGAAGAGACTAATGACCCAAGTAAAATACAAGAGGGCTTCCGAGAGTTCTATTCTAATTTATATGCAGAGAACAGTAGCTCAGTAGATGTCAGGGAGGACGAGATCGCTAAATATATAGAAGAAGTGACTCTAACCCAACTTAGTCAGGAAAATCGCGACCAGCTTGATGTTACTCCAACCTGGGAAGACATTGCTGAAGCTGTAGCCAGTTTGCCGGATGGGAAGGCTGCAGGGGTTGATTGTATCCCTGTGGAATTTTATAAAATTTTTGCTCCCCAAATAAAGTCCATTTTTTCCTCTTTAGTAATCTCTATTTTTAACGGGGCCTCTCCGCCCGCATCTTGGTCCAATGCTAAAATCTCTATATTTCCTAAAAAAGATAAATCACTGCTAGAAATTGGATCATATAGGCCAATCACGCTAATAAATTGTGATTCAAAAATCTTCTCGAAAATTCTTGCAATTAAAATATCTTCAGTTATTGAAACCCTGGTTTCTGAATGGCAACACGGATTTATCCCCAAGAAAGGCACCACCGAACATATTAGGCGGGCCATTACTTTGTTTGACGCAGCACAAGCAACAGGAGCCCCGATGTCATTAATCCTTTTACATGCTGAAAAAGCATTCGACCGGGTCTCCTGGCAGTTTCTCTGGGGCGTTATGAGAAGGATGGGTTTTGGACCAAAGTTAACACAAGCTGTTCAAGCTCTTTATCTGAATCCGACAGCCAGTGTATTAATAAATGGGAGGCTAACTAAGCAATTCAAAATCTCTCGGGGCACCAGGCAAGGGTGCCCGTGCTCCCCCTTGCTTTTTGCCCTTTATATAGACCCCTTGATTAAGAAAATAGAGCACAACCCGGCTATTCAGGCAGTAAGCAGATTCGGCTGGGACACTAAAAGTATGGCTTACGCTGATGATCTGGCCATAACTACCCCAGAACCCGAAAGTGCCATTTTAGCATTGGAACTGGAGGCCCAAGACTTTGGGAAAATTTCGGGGTATGCACTGAACAAAAATAAAACCCAAATTATTGTTAACAAAGAAATTAACTGGATAGACAGACGGTTTGTCACAAAGGCCAAATACCTGGGGGTGATTGTGATGGCAAATGTGGATGAAATTGTGGCAGAAAATCTAATCCCTTTGGCTACTGAAACAAAAAGAGCGCTTAACCGAATTAACAATCTACACTTGACCTTAGTGGGTAGATGCAATGTAATTAAAATGACTTATTTCCCAAAATTACTTTATTTTTTTCGATCTATCCCACTAGAATTTAACAAAATCTTGCTACAAAAATTTCAGCAACTCTTTACACAATTTATATGGGCTTATTCACAACCCAGACGGGCGCTAAAGCAACTGTCTCTTCCCAGGGAGAGGGGTGGATGGGCTTTCCCTAATATAGTGCTCTATTACTGGGCTTCAGTTTTACAATATAGTGTGGAATTGGTGAAGGAACACTCCTTCTCTCCTCCTATTGGGCTCCCTTCGCCATTTCAATTACTATTAGGAGAAGAGGCCCGTGGCTGTCTCATCAGACAAATGTCTTTTGGATACCACAAGCGAGTTAGATTCAAGACACTGATGAGCTCCTTTAAGGTCTTTTGCAATGTTCGTAGGATTTACGGGCTAGGTAGAATGAACTATTTCTCCCCTATCAACAAGAATTGTAATTTGCCTGCTATTTTTGGGAGGTCTTATTTGCAAGCTTGGTATAAAGCCGGTATTTTAAAACTGGGAGACCTAATCTCTTGCTGAGCTTCAAAGTAAGTATGGATTGAAAGACCAAGATGCTTTTAAGCATATTGCTATACACAATTTTTTGACTCGGAAAGCTGGAGGACCCGCCGGGTTTGTAAAAATAGAATTTATCGAAAACTTAAGGGCCCCAGTTATGCCTCAGATTGGTGCTATCTACTCCGCACTGAACAGTCAAACTCCTGATGACCTACCCAGAATAGCAGACAAATGGCAAGCAAAGTTGGAAGTCCCGCATAGTACATTTTATAATGCACTGAAACTGGCCCAGAGCGATCTGTTGTCAGCCAAATTACAGGCACAATATTTTAAAACCATTTTCTTTTTATACATTACACCTAGCAGAGTTGCCAAATGGGGAACTGGTAAGGGGACGCTGTGTCCTAGGTGCTCGGAGTTTGGGGTAGACGCAGTACACATGTTTGCCACCTGCCCGAAACTTACTCCACTTCTTGTTAAAATACAGGATTTTTTTGGGAGGGTTATTTCCCAGGCCATAGAGCTGACCCCCACGACTATCGTATTAGGGACCCAAGCGGTGGTCAGTAGAAAGAAAGGCGGGGCACTCATATTTGTGGCAATGACGGTGTGGAGGATCTGCATAGCATCAGTATGGGTAGACGCAGATCCTCCTCTTTTCTCCCAATGGCTGGCTAGATTAGTCGCGACCTATCATCTTGAGAAGGCTATCTATGCCAAAAAATGTCGTAAAGGGCAAAGGAAGGGACTAGACATTTGGGAACCCGTAACTACCTGGCTGGATCAGACTGGTTCATAGGGATAACCAGTCTATTTGTTAACTTAAGGGCCGCTCTCTCTCCAATTGGCGTATATTAAAATCATGGTAGTTTAGGATGTTGCCATGTTTTTTCTCCTGTCTCCTTTGGTTTTACGTGATTTCTTGTCCTTTTTTCTTTCTTTTTTTCTTTTTCTCTCTCTACTTCTGTCTATCCAGTGTATAATTTGTCTTATTTACTTTTATGTCTGATTCGTATTGTCGCACAAGGGGGAGGGTGGGGGGTTCTGGAGGGTTTTACGACATTGTCTTACCTCTGTAACAATACTTTGGATTAAAAAAAAAAAAAAAAAAAAGAAAATTGATTTTTTGGACTGTACAAAAAATGATTCAAAATGTCAATTGGATTGTGCCTCATGTTGAACAACCACTTTTTAAAGCCTCACAGTGACCAAAATTACAATTTTTACTGACTTTTCCTCCTACTCAGAAGCTCCTATTTTGACCGATTTCTAGCAGGAAAACAACTCGAAACACACTTATTTTAGTTCCAAAAGTGATAATTCATATGCAATAGTTATTTACAGTCAAAAGATTAAACATTAAAAAATGACCATTACTGACCATCTGGAGAAAGTTTGACAGGTCCGGTGTCATCGTTTTTCATCAGAAAATTGATTTTTTGGACTGTACAAAAAGTTATCAGAATGTCAATTGGATCGTGCGTCATGTTGAATAATCACTTTTTAAAGCCTCACAGTGACCAAATTTGCCAGTTTTACAGACTTTTCCTCCTACACAGAAGCGTCTATTTTGACTGATTTCAAGTCGGAAAATGACTCTAAACACACTTATTTCAGTTCCAAAAGTGATAATTCACATGCAATAGTAATTTACAGTCAAAAGATTAAACATTAAAAAATCACCATTACTGACCATCTGGAGAAAGTTTGACAGGACCGGGGTCATCTTTTTCATCAGAAAATTGATTTTTTCGAATGTAAAAAAAATGAGTCAGAATGTCAATTGGATCGTGCCTCATGTTGAATAACCACTTTTTAAGGCCTCACAGTGACCAAAATTGCCATTCTTACAGACTTTTCCTCCTACTCAGTAGTTTCTATTTTGACTGATTTCGGGCAGGAAAATAACTCTAAATCCACTTATTTTAGTTCCAAAAGTGATAATTCACATGCAATAGCTATTTACAGTCAAAAGATTAAACATTAAAAAATTACCATTCCTGACCATCTGGAGAAAGTTTGACAGGTCCGGGGTCATCTTTTTTCATCAGAAAATTGATTTTTTGGAATGTACAAAAAATGATTCAAAATGTCAATTGGATCATGCCTCATGATAAATAATCACTTTTTAAGGCCTCACAGTGACCAAAATTGCCAGTTTTAACGACTTTTCCTCCTACATAGAAGCGTCTATTTTGACTGATTTCGGGTTGGAAAATGACTCTAAACACACTTATTTCAGTTCCAAAAGTGATAATTCACATGCAATAGTTATTTCCAGTCAAAAGATTAAACATTAAAAAATCACCATTACCAACCATCTAGAGAAAGTTTGACAGGTCATCGTTTTTCATCAGAAAATTGATTTTTTGGACTGTACAAAAAATGAGTCAAAATGTCAATTGGATCGTGCCTCATGTTGAATAACCACTTTTTAAGGCCTCACAGTGACCAAAATTGCCATTCTTACAGACTTTTCCTCCTACTCAGAAGTTTCTATTTTGACTGATTTCGGGCAGGAAAATAACTCTAAATCCACTTATTTTAGTTCCAAAAGTGATAATTCACATGCAATAGTTATTTCCAGTCAAAAGATTCAACATAAAAAAATTACCATTACCAACCATCTGGAGAAAGTTTGACAGGTCCGGGGTCATCGTTTTCATCAGAAAATTGATTTTTTTGAATGTACAAAAAATGATTTAAAATGTCAATTGGATCGTGCCTCATGTTGAATAACCACTTTTTAAGGCCTCACAGTGACCAAAATTGCCAGTTTTACTGACTTTTCCTTTTACACAGAAGCGTCTATTTTGACCGATTTCGGGCAGGAAAATGACTCCAAACACTTATTTTTGTTCCAAAAGTGATAATTCACATGCAATAGTTATTTCCAGTCAAAAGATTAAACATTAAAAAATCATCATTCCTGACCATCTGGAGAAAGTTCGACAGGTCCTGACCCATCGTTTTTCAGCAGAAAATTGATTTCTTGGACTGTACAAAAAATGAGTCCGAATGTCAATTGGATCGTGCCTCATGTTGAATAACCACTTTTTAAGGCCTCACAGTGACCAAAATTGCCATTTTTACCAACTTTTCCTCCTACTCAGAAGCGTCTATTTTGACCTATTTCGGGCAGGAAAATGACTCTAAACACACTTATTTTTGTTCCAAAAGTGATTATTCATATACAATAATTATTTACAGTCAAGAGATTAAACATTAAAAAATCACCATTACTGACCATCTGGAGAAAGTTTGACAGGTCCGGGGTCATCGTTTTTCATCAGAAATTGATTTTTTCGAATGTACAAAAAATGGTTCAAAATGTCAATTGGATCGTGCCTCATTTTGAATAACCACTTTTCAAGGCCTCACTGTGACCAAAATTGCCATTTTTACCAACTTTTCCTCCTACTCAGAAGAGTCTATTTTGACAGATTTCGGGCAGGAAAATGACTCTAAACACACTTATTTTATTTCCAAAAGTGATAATTTATATGCAATAGTTATTTACAGTCAAAAGATTGAACATTAAAAAATCACCATTACTGACCATCTGGAGAAAGTTCGACAGTTCCGGGGTCATCGTTTTTCATCAGAAAATTCACATGCAATAGTTATTTACAGTCAAAAGATTAAACATTAAAAAATCACCATTCCTGACCATCTAGAGAAAGTTCGACAGCTCATCGTTTTTCATCAGAAATTTGATTTTTTGACTATACAAAAAATGATTCAAAATGTAAATTGGATTGTGCCTCATGTTGAATAACCAATTTTTAAGGCCTCACAGTGACCAAAATTGCCATTTTTACAGACCTTTCCTCCTACTCAGAAGCTTCTATTTTGACCGATTTCAGGCAGGAAAATGACTCTAAACACACTTATTTTAGTTCCAAAAGTGATAATTTATATGCAATAGTTATTTACAATCAAAAGATTAAACATTAAAAATTCACCTTTCCTGACCATCTGGAGAAAGTTTCATCAGAAATTTGATTTTTTGGACTTTACAAAAAATGATTCAAAATGTCAATTGGAGCATGCCTCATGTTGAATAACCACTTTTTAAGGACTCACAGTGACCAAAATTGCCATTTTTACAGACCTTTCCTCCTACTCAGAAGCTTCTATTTTGACCGATTTCAGGCAGGAAAATGACTCTAAACACACTTATATTAGTTCCAAAAGTGATAATTCGCATGCAATAGTTATTTACAGTCAAAAGATTAAACATTAAAAAAATCACTATTCCTGACCATCTGGAGAAAGTTCGACAGGTCCGGGGTCATCGTTTTTCATCAGAAAATTGATTTTTTGGACTGTAGAAAAAATGATTCAAAATGTCAATTGGATTGTGCCTCATGTTGAATAACCACTGTGACCAAAATTGCCATTTTTACATACTTTTCTTCCTACTCAGAAGCTTCTATTTTGACTGATTTTGGGCAGGAAAATGACTCTAAACACACTTATTTTAGTTCCAAAAGTGATAATTCACAATCAATAGTTATTTACAGTCAAAAGATTAAACATTAAAAAAATCACCATTCCTGACCATCTGGAGAAAGTTTGACCGGGGTCATCGTTTACCATCAGAAAATTGATTTTGTGGACTGTACAAAAAATGATTAAAAATGTCAATTGGATTGTGCCTCATGTTGAATAACCACTTTTTAAAGCCTCACAGTGACCAAAATTGCCATTTTTACATACTTTTCTTCCTACTCAGAAGCTTCTATTTTGACCGATTTCAGGCAGGAAAATGGCTCTAAACACACTTATTTTAGTTCCAAAAGTGATAATTCACGATGCAATAGTTATTTACAGTCAAAATATTAAACATTAAAAAATCACAATTCCTGACCATCTGGAGAAAGTTTGACAGGTCCGGGGTCATCGTTTACCATCAGAAAATTGATTTTGTGGACTGTACAAAAAATGATTAAAAATGTCAATTGGATCGTGCCTCATGTTGAATAAACACTTTTTAAGGCCTCACAGTGACCAAAATTGCCATTTTTACAGACCTTTCCTCCTACTCAAAAGCTTCTATTTTGACCGATGTCAGGCAGGAAAATAACTCTAAACATACTTATTTTAGTTCCAAAAGTGATATTTCACATGCAATTGTTATTTATAGTCAAAAGATTAAACATTAAAAATTCACCATTCCTGACCATCTGGAGAAAGTTTGACAGGTCCGGGGTCATTGTTTTTCATCAGAAAATTGATTTTTGGGACTGTTAAAAAATGATTCAAAATGTCAATTGGATCGTGCCTCATGCCTCACAGTGACCAAAATTGCCATTTTTACAGACCTTTCCTCCTACTCAGAAGCTTCTATTTTGACCGATTTAAGGCAGGAAAATGACTCTAAACACACTTATTTTTGTTCCAAAAGTGATAATTCACAATCAATAGTTATTTACAGTCAAAATATTAAAAATTAAAAAATCACCATTTCTGACCATCTGGAGAAAGTTTCATCAGAAAATTGATTTTTTTGGACTGTTACAAAATGATTCAAAATGTCAATTGCATTGTGCCTCATGTTGAATAACCACTTTTTAAAGTCTCACAGTGACCAAAATTGCCATTTTTACAGACCTTTCCTCCTACTCAGAAGCTTCTATTTTGACCGATTTAAGGCAGGAAAATGACTCTAAACACACGTATTTTAGTTCCAAAAGTGATAATTCGCATGCAATAGTTATTTACAGTCAAAAGATTAAACATTAAAAAAATCACCATTCCTGACCATCTGGAGAAAGTTTGACAGGTCCGGGGACATCGTTTTTCATCAGAAAATAGACTTTTTGGACTGTACAAAAAACGATTCAAAATGTCAATTGGATCATGCCTCATGTTGAATACCAACTTTTTAAGGCCTCACAGTGACCAAAAATGCCATTTTTACAGACTTTTCCTCCTACTCAGAAGCTTCTATTTTGACTGATCTCGGACAGGAAAATGACTCTAAACACACGTATTTTAGTTCCAAAAGTGATAATTCACAATCAATAGTTATTTACAATCAAAAGATTAAACATTAAAAAATCACCATTCCTGACCATTTGGAGAAAGTTTCATCAGAAAATTGATTTTTGGGACTGTTAAAAAATGATTCAAAATGTCAATTGGATCGTGCCTCATGCCTCACAGTGACCAAAATTGCCATTTTTACAGACCTTTCCTCCTACTCAGAAGCTTCTATTTTGACCGATTTAAGGCAGGAAAATGACTCTAAATACACCTATTTTAGTTCCAAAAGTGATAATTCACAATCAATAGTTATTTACAGTCTAAAGATTAAACATTAAAAAATCACCATTACTAACCATCTGGAGAAAGTTCGACAGGTCCGGGGTCATCGTTTTACATCAGAAAATTGATGTTTTTGGACTGAACAAAAAATGATTTAAAATGTCAATTGGATCGTGCCTCATGTTGAGTAACTACTTTTTAAGGCCTCACAGTGACCAAAATTGCCATTTTTACTGACTTTTCCGCCTACTCAGAAGCTTCTATTTTGACCGATTTCAGGCAGGAAAATGACTCTAAATACACCTATTTTAGTTCCAAAAGTGATAATTCACAATCAATAGTTATTTACAGTCAAAATATTAAACATTAAAAAATCACCATTTCTGACCATCTGGAGAAAGTTTAATCAGAAATTTGATTTTTTTGGGACTTTACAAAAAATGATTCAAAATGTCAATGGGATTGTGTCTCATGTTGAATAACCACTTTTTAAGGCCTCACAGTGACCAAAATTGCCATTTTTACAGACCTTTCCTCCTACTCAGAAGCTTCTATTTTGAAAGTTTTCAGGCAGGAAAATGACTCTAAACACACTTATTTTAGTTCCAAAAGTGATAATTCACCATTCCTTACCATCTGGACAGGTCGGGGTCATCGTTTTTCATCAGTAAAGTGATTTTTTTGGACTGTACAAAAAAATGATTCAAAATGTGAATTGGATTGTGCCGCATGTTGAATAACCACTTTTTAAAGCCTCACAGTGGCCAAAATTGCCTCTTTTACAGACCTTTCCTCCTACTCAGAATCTTCTATTTTGACTGATTTCGGGCAGGAAAATGACTCTAAACACACTTATTTTACTTCCAAAAGTTATAATTCACATGTAATAGTTATTTACAGTCAAAAGATTAAACATTAAAAAAATCACCATTCCTTACCATCTGGAGAAGGTTCGACAGGTCGGGGTCATCGTTTTTCATCAGAAATTGATTTTTTTGGACTTTACAAAAAATTATTCAAAATGTGAATTGGATTGTGCCTCATGTTGAATACCACTTTTTAAATCCTCAAAGTAACCAAAATTGCCATTTTTACAGACTTTTCTACCTACTCAGAAGATTATATTTTGACCGATTTTGGGCAGGAAAATGTCTCTAAACACACTTATTTTAGTTCCAAAAGTGATAATCCATATGCAATAGTTATTTACATTCAAAAGATTAAACATTAAAAAATAACAATTCCTGACCATCTGGAGAAAGTTCGACGGGGTCATCTTTTTTCATCAGAAAATTGATTTTTTGGACTGTACAAAAAATGATTCAAAATGTCAATTGGATTGTGCCTCATGTTGAATAACCACTTTTTAAAGCCTCACAGTGACCAAAATTGCTATTTTTACTGACTTTTCCTCCTACTCATAAGCTTCTATTTTGATTGATTTCGGGCAGGAAAATGACTCTAAACACACTTATTTTAGTTCCAAAAGTGATAATTCACATGCAATAGTTATTTACAGTCAATAGATTAAACATTAAAAAATCACCATTCCTGACCATCTGGAGAAAGTTTGACAAGTCCGGGGTCATCGTTTTTCATCAGAAAATTGATTTTTTGGACTGTACAAAAAATGATTCAAAATGTCAATTGGATCGTGCCTCATGTTGAATAACCACTTTTTAAAGCCTCGCAGTGACTAAAATTGCCATTTTTCAGACCTTTCCTCCAACTCAGAAGCTTCTATTTTGACCCATTTCAGGCAGGAAAATTACTCTAAACACACTTATTTTAGTTACAAAAGTGATAATTCACATGCAATAACTATTTACAGTCAAAAGATTGAGCATTAAAAAAATCACCATTCCTGACCATCTGGAGAAAGTTTGACGGGGTCACAGTTTTTCATCAGAAAATTGATTTTTTGGACTGTACAGAAAATGATTCAAAATGTCAATTGAATTGACCTCATGTTGAATAACCACTTTTTAAGGCCTCACAGTGACCAAAATTGCCATTTTTAGCCACTTTTCCTCCTACTCCGAAGCTTCTATTTTGACTGATTTCGGGCAGGAAAATGACTAAAGAAACTTTTTTTAGTTCCAAAAGTGATAATTCACATGCAATAGTTATTTACAGTCAAAAGATTAAAAATTAAAAAATCACCATTACTGACCATCTGGAGAAAGTTTGACAAGTCCGGGGTCATCGTTTTTCATCAGAAAATTGATTTTTTGGACTGTACAAAAAATGATTCAAAATGTCAATTGGATCATGCCTCATGTCGAATAACTACTTTTTAAAACCTCATAGTGACCAAAATTGGCATTTTTACAGACTTTTCCTCCTACTCAGAAGCTTTTATTTTGACCGATTTCGGGCAGGAAAATGACTTGAAACACACTTATTTTAGTTCCAAATGTGATAATTCATATGCAATAGTTATTGGAGATGTATGAGACACGTAGTTAGTCTTAGAATCCGTGGCGGGAAGTGGCCCCTTAGCTCCAGAAAATAGTTTAGCGACTGAAGGCTGGGAACCCACTAAGTCCTTGTGTACACCACCTCCCCCGTGCCTCCCTACCGTTTTTTGTTGACACTGACCTCGCGCTTGGTTTTGGGCAAGTTTTCTCCTAGTCCAGTATCTCCAGCATCAGCGTTGGCAATAGCTGCTCTTGTCTTGCTGGTTATCCCCGCCTTAGCTCCCCTGGTCGACATGATCCTAAACCAGCGCCGATACCGCCGATGCTGCTGGGCTCTCTCACATACCCAAACTGGAGCGAGTACCAGTGAAGCAGCGCACCGCACAATCCAGCAAAAAAGCAGCGTCCGAAGCCCCCAGCACACTCGTAGAGACGCTGGCGTCACCCGGGAGTCTTTGTAATCTTGGAAATATACCGCATCCGCGATTAACAATTCAATAACGGCTGGCGGAGGACAAAGACCGATCGTCTGCACTCTCCTCGCTTTCAGCATCTGCATCACATCGCAGGGCGCATAGCCGATAGTCGATGTAACTGGCGTGTGTGGCCGAGCAGCGTAGGATTCACTCTGACTCCATCTTGCTCCTCACATCTTAGGGAGGTTTTCTGGAGCTAAGGGGCCACTTCCCGCCACGGATTCTAAGACTAACTACGTGTCTCATACATCTCCCCCGAGAGTGCCCCCATGGATTCGTTAACTGATGAGCCAACTGTGCTGACCACTCAGCAAGGAATGTTCCCTGCCAAGGAAAACCCGGTAGGGGTACAACAAACTGACAAGGGGACAACGAATGGTCTGCAAGAAACGGCTGACAACTTGACCGCCCCTCCCTGCCTTCTTGTAGAAGGGGAAGCTGGGGGACCAACTGCTCAGGGGAACTTGATATTTGCAATTCCTGCAGCCCAAAAAATAGGAGGTGATCCCGACCCCACGATAGTTAACCTGGAGAATACTTTAAAAACTTCTGAAGCCGGTATTGATAACTATATCCAGGGTCTAGCAGCCGCCTCCGGCCCTCAAGCCCCATGGACACCGGAGACAGGTACTGAAAACTTTTACTCGGTATCAGGTGGCACTGGGACCTCCTCGGACGAGGGGGGGTTTAATACAAGCGAAGATAATAGTGAGGAGTCATCTAAGGACATAGGAACAGTACAATGCCCTAGGAAGGCAAGAAGCAAGGCTAAAAGACGCAGCCAGCTTAAGTGGGACTACTCAGATTCACAGATGTCCTACCCTCTCGAAGAAGACGACTCTCACACGACACTTTGGGAAAACATAAAGAGCGTACCTAAAGATACTACCGAACCCTCACTAGCTTCGATCCTAGCCTCTATAAAAGAATTTCAAGAAGAGGTTTGGGCAGATAACCGCGCAGCAAAAGGGGCGGCTAAAAAACTACAAGGGGGCATGAGAAGACTGAATAAAATCTGCACCGATATAAGTGACCATGTCACCATGGTTGAAGGGCGCACCGAGTGTATGGAAACAGAGGTCTCCTCAATTAAAAATCAGAGTGACTCCAATACCGCCTGTCTGTCTGATCTAATGACCAAAATGGAGGAACAGGAGAATCGGCAACGCAGAAACAACCTTCGTCTGCTTGGAATCCCAGAAGGGAACGAGGGAGAAGATCCTAGGCGCTATATAGTGAAACTTCTACAAGAATCCTTTCCTGATCAGTCAAGCTGGGACTGGGACCATGAGGTACAAAGGGCACATCGCTTCCCTTTTAATCTGAGACGACAACGTGACGGCAGTAGCTCATCTGGTGGACATCCCAGGGCGTTCCTGGTGTATTTTGGAAATTTTCTTCTTAGACAACTTGTATACGACCAGGCCCGCCCTAACTCCCAGAAAGGGTCCAACGGGGTAACTTTTTTTGCGAAGCCCGACTTTTGCCATCAGACGGTAGAACGAAGATGGCGCTTGCGTCAGCTAATTTCCCCGTTCCAACAGATAGGAGCTCAAGTGTATTTAATGAACCCTGCCAGACTCAAAGTTATCTTTAATGGGGCTTCCAAAATCTTTTTGTCCGAGATTAAGGCTGGTGAATACCTGGGAGAAATCAAGTCTAAGAAGGGTTCAAGTTAAATCCTAAGGCAAATTTCGCCCTGCTTTTTTGTAGGGGGGGTGTAAGAGGGAGGGGCGGGGATCTCTTCCTTTTTTCTCTTCACTTTTATGTGCTCCCTTTTTCTTTTTCTCTTCTTTCTGTTTCTGATTAGTTCCATCAAGAATCCAGGGCACACCTATCTAACCGTTTTCATATCAGGTGTGAATAGACATAGCCGAAGACTTACTTAAATTCTCTAAGGCGTGGTCTAGTGGCGGAGATTTACTCTTGACCACCATCACTCAGGTTTTTCCTGATTGCTCAACGAGAGGGGGGGGGAGGGTTGGGATGGGGGGAAATAGTTATGAAATAAATGAATTGAGGACTTTTTTTTCACATACAAACACTGGTTAAAACACATGATAAAGTAAACAAGTTCATAAAGTCAAGCTCATTTAAGGGAACAGGAATTTATTGGTTTAAATCTCCTTAAAATGCTCAAATGACCAAGATAAATACTCTTAGATTTGTGTCAGTGAACATATGTGGGCTGAATGAAGCTACAAAGACAAAAAGTAGCACAAGGCTTAAGATCGCTGGGGGCCGATATCGTCAGCCTCCAGGAAACGCATATAGAGGGTTCACAAAAGCACTTGTTCAACACACTGGGGTTTAAAACTATAGGGGGTACTACACAGGGTGCGAAAATAAAAGGTGTAGGGGTTATGGCTGAAAGTAGATTACCTTTAAATTATCCCCGCGTGAAATCTGACTCATTGGGTAGATGGGTAATTGTAGAGTGCCACCTAATTTCCCCTTTACCTTATGCTCAATTTATGGGAGTAATGCAGATGACCCAGGAATCATTAACTGGATTACAGGGGAGCTTGCCCATTGGCCTTCCCCAATTATTGTCTGTGGCGACCTTAATATCAACCTGCCTTGTAATTGGAAAGCGGATGATAAATGGTCTTACGTGGGAAGGAAGCCTCGAGTATACCAAGCAATAGTTAATCTAGTTCAAACTCATGGGCTTAGTGATGCCTGGGCTAACCTAAATTCTAATCTACCAGGCTACACTTACTTCTCGGCCCCACACCGGTCATTTGCTAGATTGGATTACTTTTTGATCTCGTCCTCTCTACTCCGCGAATGCTCCATAGATATTGCTCCGCGCTTTATGTCAGATCACTGGGAACTGGAGGGAAACCCCGAAATGGAGTTTTGAGAAAGCATTACTACAAGACATAGGATATCGGGCACATATGCAAGTATGGGTTCAAGAATTTCTTGAGATAAACATGGGGTCGGCCCCAATTATGGTTGTCTGGGACACATTAAAGGCAAGTATTCGGGGGGAGACACTTAGGTTTTCAATTAGGAAAAACAAGAAAGAAAAATTAATGATCTACGAACTTCAGGAAAAGCTGAAAAAGGCAGAGGAGAAACGCATTCAAATTGTTCAAGTAGGGGGGGATACCGAGTCTACTCAAAACAAAGTGATACTCATCAAAGCAGAAATTGGGTCAGTATTTGCAGAGAAGGTTGCAGCTAAGTGGGCCACGACGCGGGAAAAAAATTACGAATATAGTGACCTTATTGGCCATCATTTGGCCATTAAAACCAGGCAGCAGGTTACAGGTAGTGAAATACTGTCGATTCAGCTTGTAATGGGAGAAGAGACTAATGACCCAAGTAAAATACAAGAGGGCTTCCGAGAGTTCTATTCTAATTTATATGCAGAGAACAGTAGCTCAGTAGATGTCAGGGAGGACGAGATCGCTAAATATATAGAAGAAGTGACTCTAACCCAACTTAGTCAGGAAAATCACGACCAGCTTGATGTTACTCCAACCTGGGAAGACATTGCTGAAGCTCTAGCCAGTTTGCCGGATGGGAAGGCTGCAGGGGTTAATTGTAACCCTGTGGAATTTTATAAAATTTTTGCTCTCCAAATAAAGTCCATTTTTTCCTCTTTAGTAATCTCTATTTTTAACGGGGCCTCTCCGCCCGCATCTTGGTCCAATGCTAAAATCTCTATATTTCCTAAAAAAGATAAATCACCGCTAGAAATGGGATCATATAGGCCAATCACGCTAATAAATTGTGATTCAAAAATCTTCTCGAAAATTCTTGCAATTAAAATATCTTCAGTTATTGAAACCCTGGTTTCTGAATGGCAACACGGATTTATCCCCAAGAAAGGCACCACCGAACATATTAGGCGGGCCATTACTTTGTTTGACGCAGCACAAGCAACAGGAGACCCGATGTCATTAATCCTTTTAGATGCTGAAAAAGCATTCGACCGGGTCTTCTGGCAGTTTCTCTGGGGCGTTATGAGAAGGATGGGTTTTGGACCAAAGTTAACACAAGCTGTTCAAGCTCTTTATCTGAATCCGACAGCCAGTGTATTAATAAATGGGAGGCTAACTAAGCAATTCAAAATCTCTCGGGGCACCAGGCAAGGGTGCCCGTGCTCCCCCTTGCTTTTTGCCCTTTATATAGACCCCTTGATTAAGAAAATAGAGCACAACCCGGCTATTCAGGCAGTAAGCAGATTCGGCTGGGACACTAAAATTATGGCTTACGCTGATGATCTGGCCATAACTACCCCAGAACCCGAAAGTGCCCTTTTAGCATTGGAACTGGAGGCCCAAGACTTTGGGAAAATTTCGGGGTATGCACTGAACAAAAATAAAACCCAAATTATTGTTAACAAAGAAATTAACTGTATAGACAGACGGGTTGTCACAAAGGCCAAATACCTGGGGGTGATTGTGATGGCAAATGTGGATGAAATTGTGGCAGAAAATCTAATCCCTTTGGCTACTGAAACAAAAAGAGCGCTTAACCAAATTAACAATCTTGACCTTAGTGGGTAGATGCAATGTAATTAAAATGACTTATTTCCCAAAATTACTTTATTTTTTTCGATCTATCCCACTAGAATTTAACAAAATCTTGCTACAAAAATTTCAGCAACTCTTTACACAATTTATATGGGCTTATTCACAACCCAGACGGGCGCTAAAGCAACTGTCTCTTCCCAGGGAGAGGGTGGATGGGCTTTCCCTAATATAGTGCTCTATTACTGGGCTTCAGTTTTACAATATAGTGTGGAATTGGTGAAGGAACACTCCTTCTCTCCTCCTATTGGGCTCCCTTCGCCATTTCAATTACTATTAGGAGAAGAGGCCAGTGGCTGTCTCATCAGACAAATGTCTTTTGGATACTACAAGCGAGTTAGATTCAAGACACTGATGAGCTCCTTTAAGGTCTTTTGCAATGTTCGTAGGATTTACGGGCTAGGTAGAATGAACTATTTCTCCCCTATCAACAAGAATTGTAATTTGCCTGCTATTTTTGGGAGGTCTTATTTGCAAGCTTGATATAAAGCCGGTATTTTAAAACTGGGAGACCTAATCTCTACTGAAGGTATTAAATCTTTTGCTGAGCTTCAAAGTAAGTATGGACTGAAAGACCAAGATGCTTTTAAGCATATTGCTATACACAATTTTTTGTCTCGGAAAGCTGGAGGACCCGCCGGGTTTGTAAAAATAGAATTTATCGAAAACTTAAGGGCCCCAGTTATGCCTCGGATTGGTGCTATCTACTCCGCACTGAACAGTCAAACTCCTGATGACCTACCCAGAATAGCAGACAAATGGCAAGCAAAGTTGGAAGTCCCGCATAGTACATTTTATAATGCACTGAAACTGGCCCAGAGCGATCTGTTGTCAGCCAAATTACAGGCACAATATTTTAAAACCATTTTCTTTTTATACATTACACCTAGCAGAGTTGCCAAATGGGGAACTGGTAAGGGGACGCTGTGTCCTAGGTGCTCGGAGTTTGGGGTAGACGCAGTACACATGTTTGCCACCTGCCCGAAACTTACTCCACTTCTTGTTAAAATGCAGGATTTTCTTGGGAGGGTTATTTCCCAGGCCATAGAGCTGACCCCCACGACTATCGTATTAGGGACCCAAGCGGTGGTCAGTAGAAAGAAAGGCAGGGCACTCATATTTGTGGCAATGACGGTGTGAAGGATCTGCATAGCATCAGTATGGGTAGACGCAGATCCTCCTCTTTTCTCCCAATGGCTGGCTAGATTAGTCGCGACCTATCATCTTGAGAAGGCTATCTATGCCAAAAAAGGTCGTAAAGGGCAAAGGAAGGGACTAGACATTTGGGAACCCCTAACTACCTGGCTGGATCAGACTGGTTCATAGGGCTAACCAGTCTATTTGTTAACTTAAGGGCCGCTCTCTCTCCAATTGGCGTATATTAAAATCATGGTAGTTTAGGATGTTGCCATGTTTTTTCTCCTGTCTCCTTTGGTTTTACGTGATTTCTTGTCCTTTTTTCTTTCTTTTTTTCTTTTTCTCTCTCTACTTATGTCTATCCAGTGTATAATTTGTTTTGTTATTTACTTTTATGTCTTTGATTCGTATTGTCGCACAAGGGGAGGGTGGGGGGGGTTCTGGAGGGTTTTACGACATTGTCTTACCTCTGTAACAATACTTTGGATTTAAAAAAATAAAATAAAAAAATGATTTTTGTACTGTACAAAAAATGATTCAAAATGTCAATTGGATTGTGCCTCATGTTGAATACCACTTTTTAAATCCTCAAAGTAACCAAAATTGCCATTTTTACAGACTTTTCTACCTACTCAGATTATATTTTGACCAATTTTGGGCAGGAAAATTACTCTAAACACACTTATTTTAGTTCCAAAAGTGATAATCCATTTGCAATAGTTATTTACATTCAAAAGATTAAACATTAAAAAATCACAATTCCTGACCATCTGAGAAAGTTCGACGGGGTCATCGTTTTTCTTCAGAAAATTGATTTTTGGACTGTACAAAAAATGATTCAAAATGTCAATTGGATTGTGCCTCAAGTTGAATAACCACTTTTTAAAGCCTCACAGTGACCAAAATTGCCATTTTTACAGACCTTTCTTCCAACTCAAAAGCTTCTATTTTGACCGATTTCAGGCAGGAAAATGACTCTAAACACACTTATTTTAGTTCCACAAGCGATAATTCACATGCAATAGTTATTTACAGACAAAAGATTAATCATTAAAAAAATCACAATTCCTGACCATCTGGAGAAGGTACGACAGGTTCAAGGTCATCGTTTTATATCAGAAAATTTATTTTTTGGACTGTAAAAAAATGATTCAAAATGTCAATTGGATTGTGCCTCATGTTGAATAACCACTTTTTAAAGCCTCACAGTGACCAAGATTGCCATTTTTACATACTTTTCCTCCTACTCAGAAGCTTCTATTTTGACCGATTTCAGGCAGGAAAATGACTCTAAACACACTTATTTTAGTTCCAAAAGTGATAATCCATATGCAATAATTATTTATAGTCAAAAGATTAAATATTAAAAAATCACCATTCCTGCCCATCTGGAGAAAGTTCGACAGGTCTGGGGTCATCGTTTTTCATCAGAAAATTGATTTTTTTTAGACTGTACAAAAAATGATTCAAAATGTGAATTGGATTGTGCCTCATGTTGAATACCACTTTTTAAATCCTCAAAGTAACCAAAATTGCCATTTTTACAGACTTTTCTACCTACTCAGAAGATTATATTTTGACCGATTTTGGGCAGGAAAATGACTCTAAACACACTTATTTTAGTTCCAAAAGTGATAATCCATATGCAATAGTTATTTACATTCAAAAGATTAAACATTAAAAAATTACAATTCCTGACCATCTGGAGAAAGTTCGACGGGGTCATCGTTTTTCGTCAGAAAATTGATTTTTGGACTGTACAAAAAATGATTCAAAATGTCAATTGGATTGTGCCTCATGTTGAATAACCACTTTTTAAAGCCCCACAGTGACCAAAATTGCCATTTTTACAGACCTTTCTTCTACTCAGAAGCTTTTATTTTGACCGATTTCGGGCAGGAAAATGACTCTAAACACACTTATTTTAGTTCCAGAAGTGATAATCCATATGCAATAGTTATTTACATTCAAAAGATTAAGCATTAAAAAATCAGAATTCCTGACCATCTGGAGAAAGTACAACAGGTCCGGGGTCATCGTTTTCATCAGAAAATTGATTTTTTGGACTGTACAAAAATGATTCAAAATGTCAATTGGATCGTGCCACATGTTGAATAATCACTTTTTAAAGCCTCACAGTGACGAAAATTGTGATTTTTACAGACTTTTCCTCCTGCTCATAAGCTTCTATTTTGACCTTTTTTGGGCAGGAAAATGACTTGAAACACACTTATTTTAGTTCCAAAAGTGATAATTCATATGCAATAGTTATTGGAGATGTATGAGACACGTAGTTAGTCTTAGAATCTGTGGCGGGAAGTGGCCCCTTAGCTCCAGAAAATAGTTTAGCGACTGAAGGCTGGGAACCCACTAAGTCCTTGTGTACACCACCTCCCCCGTGCCTCCCTACCGTTTTTTTGTTGACACTGACCTCGCGCTTGGTTTTGGGCAAGTTTTCTCCTAGTCCAGTATCTCCAGCATCAGCGTTGGCAATAGCTGCTCTTGTCTTGCTGGTTTTCCCCGCCTTAGCTCCCCTGGTCGACATGATCCTAAACCAGCGCCGATACCGCCGATGCTGCTGGGCTCTCTCACATACCCAAACTGGAGCGAGTACCAGTGAAGCAGCGCACCGCACAATCCAGCAAAAAAGCAGCGTCCGAAGCCCCCAGCACACTCGTAGAGACGCTGGCGTCACCCGGGAGTCTTTGTAATCTTGGAAATATACCGCATCCGCGAATAACAATTCAATAACGGCTGGCGGAGGACAAAGACCGATAGTCTGCACTCTCCTCGCTTTCAGCATCTGCATCACATCGCAGGGCGCCTAGCCGATAGTCGATGTAACTGGCGTGTGTGGCCGAGCAGCGTAGGATTCACTCTGACTCCATCTTGCTCCTCACATCTTAGGGAGGTTTTCTGGAGCTAAGGGGCCACTTCCCGCCACGGATTCTAAGACTAACTACGTGTCTCATACATCTCCCCCCGAGAGTGCCCCCATGGATTCGTTAACTGATGAGCCAACTGTGCTGACCACTCAGCAAGGAATGTTCCCTGCCAAGGAAAACCCGGTAGGGGTACAACAAACTGACAAGGGGACAACGAATGGTCTGCAAGAAACGGCTGACAACTTGACCGCCCCTCCCTGCCTTCTTGTAGAAGGGGAAGCTGGGGGACCAACTGCTCAGGGGAACTTGATATTTGCAGTTCCTGCAGCCCAAAAAATAGGAGGTGATCCCGACCCCACGATAGTTAACCTGGAGAATACTTTAAAAACTTCTGAAGCCGGTATTGATAACTATATCCAGGGTCTAGCAGCCGCCTCCGGCCCTCAAGCCCCATGGACACCGGAGACAGGTACTGAAAACCTTTACTCGGTATCAGGTGGCACTGGGACCTCCTCGGACGAGGGGGGGTTTAATACAAGCGAAGATAATAGTGAGGAGTCATCTAAGGACATAGGAACAGTACAACGCCCTAGGAAGGCAAGAAGCAAGGCTAAAAGACGCAGCCAGCTTAAGTGGGACTACTCAGATTCACAGATGTCCTACCCTCTCGAAGAAGACGACTCTCACACGACACTGTGGGAAAACAAAGAGCGTACCTAAAGATACTACCGAACCCTCACTAGCTTCGATCCTAGCCTCTATAAAAGAATTTCAAGAAGAGGTTCAGGCAGATAACCGCGCAGCAAAAGGGGCGGCTAAAAAACTACAAGGGGGCATGAGAAGACTGAATAAAATCTGCACCGATATAAGTGACCATGTCACCATGGTTGAAGGGCGCACCGAGTGTCTGGAAACAGAGGTCTCCTCAATTAAAAATCAGAGTGACTCCAATACCGCCTGTCTGTCTGATCTAATGACCAAAATGGAGGAACAGGAGAATCGGCAACGCAGAAACAACCTTCGTCTGCTTGGAATCCCAGAAGGGAACGAGGGAGAAGATCCTAGGCGCTATATAGTGAAACTTCTACAAGAATCCTTTCCTGATCAGTCAAGCTGGGACTGGGACCATGAGGTACAAAGGGCACATCGCTTCCCTTTTAATCTGAGACGACAATGTGACAGCAGTAGCTCATCTGGTGGACATCCCAGGGCGTTCCTGGTGTATTTTGGAAATTTTCTTCTTAGACAACTTGTATACGACCAGGCCTGCCCTAACTCCCAGAAAGGGTCCAACGGGGTAACTTTTTTTGCGACGCCCGACTTTTGCCATCAGACGGTAGAATGAAGATGGCGCTTGCGTCAGCTAATTTCCCCGTTCCAACAGATAGGAGCTCAAGTGTATTTAATGAACCCTGCCAGACTCAAAGTTATCTTTAATGGGGCTTCCAAAATCTTTTTGTCCGAGATTAAGGCTGGTGAATACCTGGGAGAAATCAAGTCTAAGAAGGGTTCAAGTTAAATCCTAAGGCAAATTTCTCCCTGCTTTTTTGTAGGGGGGGGTGTCTTCCTTTTTTCTCTTCACTTTTATGTGCTCCCTTTTTCTTCTTTTTTTCTTTTTCTCTTCTTTCTGTTTCGGATTAGTTCCATCAAGAATCCAGGGCACACCTATCTAACCGTTTTCATATCAGGTGTGAATAGACATAGCCGAATACTTACTTAAATTCTCTAAGGCGTGGTCTAGTGGCGGAGATTTACTCTTGACCACCATCACTCAGGTTTTTCCTGATTGCTCAACGAGAGGGGGGGGAGGGTTGGGATGGGGTGGGGGGGAAATCGTTATGAAATAAATGAATTGAGGACATTTTTTTTCACATACAAACACTGGTTAAAACACATGATAAAGTAAACAAGTTCATAAAGTCAAGCTCATTTAAGGGAACAGGAATTTATTGGTTTAAATCTCCTTAAAATGCTCAAATGACCAAGATAAATACTCTTAGATTTGTGTCAGTGAACATATGTGGGCTGAATGAAGCTACAAAGAGACAAAAAGTAGCACAAGGCTTAAGATCGCTGGGGGCCGATATCGTCAGCCTCCAGGAAACGCATATAGAGGGTTCACAAAAGCACTTGTTGAACACACTGGGGTTTAAAACTATAGGGGGTACTACACAGGGTGCGAAAATAAAAGGTGTAGGGGTTATGGCTGAAAGTAGATTACCTTTAAAATATCCCCGCGTGAAATCTGACTCATTGGGTAGATGGGTAATCGTAGAGTGCCACCTGCCACCTAATTCCCCCTTTACCTTATGCTCAATTTATGGGAGTAATGCAGATGACCCAGGAATCATTAACTGGATTACAGGGGAGCTTGCCCATTGGCCTTCCCCAATTATTGTCTGTGGCGACCTTAATATCAACCTGCCTTGTAATTGGAAAGCGGATGATAAATGGTCTTACGCGGGAAGGAAGCCTCGAGTATACCAAGCAATAGTTAATCTAGTTCAAACTTATGGGCTTAGTGATGCCTGGGCTAACCTAAATTCTAATCTACCAGGCTACACTTACTTCTCTGCCCCACACCGGTCATTTGCTAGACTGGATTACTTTTTGATCTCGTCCTCTCTACTCCGCGAATGCTCCATAGATATTGCTCCGCGCTTTATGTCAGATCACAACCCGCTTATTTTAGACATTGGGGGGCTTGGGAACTGGAGGGAAACCCCGAAATGGAGTTTTGAGAAAGCATTACTACAAGACATAGGATATCGGGCACATATGCAAGTATGGGTTCAAGAATTTCTTGAGATAAACATGGGGTCGGCCCCAATTATGGTTGTCTGGGACACATTAAAGGCAGGTATTCGGGGGGAGACACTTAGGTTTTCAATTAGGAAAAACAAGAAAGAAAAATTAATGATCTACGAACTTCAGGAAAAGCTGAAAAAGGCAGAGGAGAAACTAATTCAAATTGTTCAAGTAGAGGGGGATACCGAGTCTACTCAAAACAAAGTGATACTCATCAAAGCAGAAATTGGGTCAGTATTTGCAGAGAAGGTTGTAGCTAAGTGGGCCACGACGCGGGAAAAAAATTACGAATATAGTGACCTTATTGGCCATCATTTGGCCATTAAAACCAGGCAGCAGGTTACAGGTAGTGAAATACTGTCGATTCAGCTTGTAACGGGAGAAGAGACTAATGACCCAAGTAAAATACAAGAGGGCTTCCGAGAGTTCTATTCTAATTTATATGCAGAGCACAGTAGCTCAGTAGATGTCAGGGAGGACGAGATCGCTAAATATATAGAAGAAGTGACTCTAACCCAACTTAGTCAGGAAAATCGCGACCAGCTTGATGTTACTCCAACCTGGGAAGACATTGCTGAAGCTCTAGCCAGTTTGCCGGATGGGAAGGCTGCAGGGGTTGATTGTATCCCTGTGGAATTTTATAAAATTTTTGCTCCCCAAATAAAGTCCATTTTTTCCTCTTTAGTAATCTCTATTTTTAACGGGGCCTCTCCGCCCGCATCTTGGTCCAATGCTAAAATCTCTATATTTCCTAAAAAAGATAAATCACCGCTAGAAATGGGATCATATAGGCCAATCACGCTAATAAATTGTGATTCAAAAATCTTCTCGAAAATTCTTGCAATTAAAATATCTTCAGTTATTGAAACCCTGGTTTCTGAATGGCAACACGGATTTATCCCCAAGAAAGGCACCACCGAACATATTAGGCGGGCCATTACTTTGTTTGATGCAGCACAAGCAACAGGAGACCCGATGTCATTAATCCTTTTAGATGCTGAAAAAGCATTCGACCGGGTCTCCTGGCAGTTTCTCTGGGGCGTTATGAGAAGGATGGGTTTTGGACCAAAGTTAACACAAGCTGTTCAAGCTCTTTATCTGAATCCGACAGCCAGTGTATTAATAAATGGGAGGCTAACTAAGCAATTCAAAATCTTCGGGGCACCAGGCAAGGGTGCCCGTGCTCCCCCTTGCTTTTTGCCCTTTATATAGACCCCTTGATTAAGAAAATAGAGCACAACCCGGCTATTCAGGCAGTAAGCAGATTCGGCTGGGACACTAAAATTATGGCTTACGCTGATGATCTGGCCATAACTACCCCAGAACCCGAAAGTGCCATTTTAGCATTGGAACTGGAGGCCCAAGACTTTGGGAAAATTTCGGGGTATGCACTGAACAAAAATAAAACCCAAATTATTGTTAACAAAGAAATTAACTGGATAGACAGACGGGTTGTCACAAAGGCCAAATACCTGGGGGTGATTGTGATGGCAAATGTGGATGAAATTGTGGCAGAAAATCTAATCCCTTTGGCTACTGAAACAAAAAGAGCGCTTAACCAAATTAACAATCTACACTTGACCTTAGTGGGTAGATGCAATGTAATTAAAATGACTTATTTCCCAAAATTACTTTATTTTTTTCGATCTATCCCACTAGAATTTGACAAAATCTTGCTACAAAAATTTCAGCAACTCTTTACACAATTTATATGGGCTTATTCACAACCCAGACGGGCGCTAAAGCAACTGTCTCTTCCCAGGGAGAGGGGTGGATGGGCTTTCCCTAATATAGTGCTCTATTACTGGGCTTCAGTTTTACAATATAGTGTGGAATTGATGAAGGAACACTCCTTCTCTCCTCCTATTGGGCTCCCTTCGCCATTTCAATTACTATTAGGAGAAGAGGCCCGTGGCTGTCTCATCAGACAAATGTCTTTTGGATACTACAAGCGAGTTAGATTCAAGACACTGATGAGCTCCTTTAAGGTCTTTTGCAATGTTCGTAGGATTTACGGGCTAGGTAGAATGAACTATTTCTCCCCTATCAACAAGAATTGTAATTTGCCTGCTATTTTTGGGAGGTCTTATTTGCAAGCTTGGTATAAAGCCGGTATTTTAAAACTGGGAGACCTAATCTCTACTGAAGGTATTAAATCTTTTGCTGAGCTTCAAAGTAAGTATGGATTGAAAGACCAAGATGCTTTTAAGCATATTGCTATACACAATTGTTTGTCTCGGAAAGCTGGAGGACCCGCCGGGTTTGTAAAAATAGAATTTATCGAAAACTTAAAGGCCCCAGTTATGCCTCGGATTGGTGCTATCTACTCCGCACTGAACAGTCAAACTCCTGATGACCTACCCAGAATAGCAGACAAATGGCAAGCAAAGTTGGAAGTCCCGCATAGTACATTTTATAATGCACTGAAACTGGCCCAGAGCGATCTGTTGTCAGCCAAATTACAGGCACAATATTTTAAAACCATTTTCTTTTTATACATTACACCTAGCAGAGTTGCCAAATGGGGAACTGGTAAGGGGACGCTGTGTCCTAGGTGCTCGGAGTTTGGGGTAGACGCAGTACACATGTTTGCCACCTGCCCGAAACTTACTCCACTTCTTGTTAAAATGCAGGATTTTCTTGGGAGGGTTATTTCCCAGGCCATAGAGCTGACCCCCACGACTATCGTATTAGGGACCCAAGCGGTGGTCAGTAGAAAGAAAGGCGGGGCACTCATATTTGTGGCAATGACGGTGTGGAGGTTCTGCATAGCATCAGTATGGGTAGACGCAGATCCTCCTCTTTTCTCCCAATGGCTGGCTAGATTAGTCGCGACCTATCATCTTGAGAAGGCTATATATGCCAAAAAAGGTCATAAAGGGCAAAGGAAGGGACTAGACATTTGGGAACCCCTAACTACCTGGCTGGATCAGACTGGTTCATAGGGCTAACCAGTCTATTTGTTAACTTAAGGGCCGCTCTCTCTCCAATTGGCGTATATTAAAATCATGGTAGTTTAGGATGTTTCCATGTTTTTTCTCCTGTCTCCTTTGGTTTTACGTGATTTCTTGTCCTTTTTTCTTTCTTTTTTTCTTTTTCTCTCTCTACTTATGTCTATCCAGTGTATAATTTGTTTTGTTATTTACTTTTATGGCTTTGATTCGTATTGTCGCACAAGGGGGAGGGTGGGGGGGGTTCTGGAGGGATTTACGACATTGTCTTACCTCTGTAACAATACTTTGGATTTAAAAAAAATAAAAAAAAAAAATTGATTTTTGGACAGTACAAAAAATGATTCAAAATGTCATTTGGATTGTGCCTCATGTTGAATAACCACTTTTTAAATCATCACAGTGACCAAGATTGCCATTTTTATATACTTTTCCTCCTACTCAGAAGCTTCTATTTTGACCGATTTTGGGCAGGAAAATGACACTAAACACACCTATTTTAGTTCCAAAAGTGATAATCCATATGCAATAGTTATTTACATTCAAAAGATTAAATATTAAAAAATCTCCATTCCTGACCATCTGGAGAAAGTTCAACCGGTCTGGGGTCATCGTTTTTCATCAGAAAATTGATTTTTTTAGACTGTACAAAAAATGATTCAAAATGTCCATTGGATTGTGCCTCATGTTGAATAACCACTTTTTAAATCCTCAAAGTAACCAAAATTGCCATTTTTACAGACTTTTCTACCTACTCAGAAGATTATATTTTGACCGATTTTGGGCAGGAAAATTACTCTAAACACACTTATTTTAGTTCCAAAAGTGATAATCCATTTGCAATAGTTATTTACATTCAAAAGATTAAACATTAAAAAATCACAATTCCTGACCATCTGAGAAAGTTCGACGGGGTCATCGTTTTTCATCAGAAAATAGATTTTTGGACTGTACAAAAAATGATTCAAAATGTCAATTGGATTGTGCCTCATGTTGTTGAATAACCACTTTTTAAAGCCTCACAGTGACCAAAATTGCCATTTTTACAGACCTTTCTTCCTACTCAGAAGCTTTTATTTTGACCGATTTCGGGCAGGAAAATGACTCTAAACACACTTATTTTAGTTCCAAAAGTGATAATTCATATGCAATAATAATTTACAGTCAAAAGATTAAGGGGTCGATTCCGATCTCGGCCGGAGACGCACCCAACGCCATTCGGTCGGGAAAAAAGCCATGCGAATGCCTGTTTCCCGACCGATCCGCACAGCAATCCGAACGAACAAGTACGATGCGCACAACAGCGCAGATTCCGACCGAGTCGTACTCACCCAATCCAGGTCCTGATCCCCGACCGAGCCGGATCCGTAAACGCAGATACGAGTTGCCCGGAAGCCAAAAAGCAGCCCCCGTCCGGCCGGACAAGTACGATGCGCTTCCCGTACGCGCCGAACCCGTCGCTACGCACGGCACGTCAAAGCATCCGGGAGAGGCGCACATAAGCTCCGATTCGCGCCACAACACGATCCACGGCTACGAGACGAACACGCCAGCGACGAGGACGAGGCGAAGCAACGACGAAGACGAACGAGACGAACCAACAATGAATCCCATCGTTCCGATCCTACCAATATTCTACATCTACTACCGGAACAGGCACGGACGCGTACGGCGCAGAAGGTAAGTCAGACACCAACCACAAACACAAACTATACGTACCAGACATATCACACACACACACAGGGATGCAGAAATTACTTACTCCAGAAACAGCAGCACCATAGGTGCGGGATGCCCATCACCAATGCCACATATACACATAGGGGCCCGGATGCCTGTCACCACTGCCACCACTACCCATGGGGGTGCCAGGTGCCTACCACTACTACCACCTCTACCCATGGGGGGCTGGATGCCTACCACTACTGCCACCTCTACCCAGGGGGGGCTGGATTCCTACCACTACTGCCACCTCTACCCAGGGGGTGCCAGGTGCCTCCCACTACTACCACCTCTACCCAGGGGTGGGCAGGTGCCTACCACTACTACCACCTTTACCCAGGGGGTGCCAGGTGCCTCCCACTACTACCACCTCTACCCATGGGGGGCTGGATGCCTGTCCCTACTGCCACCTTTACCCAGGGGGTGCCAGGTGCCTCCCACTACTGCCACCTCTACCCATGGGGGGCTGGATGCCTGTCACCACTGCCACCTCTACCCAGGGGGTGCCAGGTGCCTACCACTACTACCACCTTTACCCAGGGGGTGCCAGGTGCCTACCACTACTACCACCTTTACCCAGGGGGTGCCAGGTGCCTACCACTACTACCACCTCTACCCAGGGGGTGCCAGGTGCCTACCACTACTACCACCTTTACCCAGGGGGTGCCAGGTGCCTCCCACTACTACCACCTCTACCCATGGGGGGCTGGATGCCTGTCACTACTGCCACCTCTACCCAGGGGGTGCCAGGTGCCTACCACTACTACCACCTCTACCCAGGGGGTGCCAGGTGCCTCCCACTACTACCACCTCTACCCAGGGGGTGCCAGGTGCCTCCCACTACTACCACCTCTACCCAGGGGGTGCCAGGTGCCTACCAGTACTACCACCTCTACCCAGGGGGTTCCAGGTGCCTACCACTACTACCACCGCTACCCAGGGGGTGCCAGGTGCCTCCCACTACCACCTCTACCCAGGGGGGTGCCAGGTGCCTACCACTACTACCACCTCTACCCATGGGGTGCCAGGTGCCTACCACTACTACCACCTCTACCCAGGGGGTGCCAGGTGCCTACCACTACTACCACCGCTACCCAGGGGATGCCAGGTGCCTACCACTACCACCTCTACCCAGGGGGTGCCAGGTGCCTACCACTACTACCACCTTTACCCAGGGGGTGCCAGGTGCCTCCCACTACTACCACCTCTACCCATGGGGGGCTGGATGCCTGTCACTACTGCCACCTTTACCCAGGGGGTGCCAGGTGCCTCCCACTACTGCCACCTCTACCCATGGGGGGCTGGATGCCTGTCACTACTGCCACCTCTACCCAGGGGGTGCCAGGTGCCTACCACTACTACCACCTCTACCCATGGGGGGCTGGATGCCTGTCACTACTGCCACCTTTACCCAGGGGGTGCCAGGTGCCTCCCACTACTGCCACCTCTACCCATGGGGGGCTGGATGCCTGTCACTACTGCCACCTCTACCCAGGGGGTGCCAGGTGCCTACCACTACTACCACCTCTACCCAGGGGGTACCAGGTGCCTCCCACCTCTACCCAGGGGGTGCCAGGTGCCTACCACTACTACCACCTCTACCCAGGGGGTGCCAGGTGCCTACCACTACTACCACCTCTACCCAGGGGGTGCCAGGTGCCTACCACTACTACCACTGCTACCCAGGGGGTGCCAGGTGCCTCCCACTACTACCACCTCTACCCAGGGGTGCCAGGTGCCTACCACTACTACCACCTCTACCCAGGGGTGCCAGGTGCCTACCACTACTACCACCTCTACCCAGGGGTGCCAGGTGCCTACCACTACTACCACCGCTACCCAGGGGGGGCAGGTGCCTACCACTACTACCACCTCTACCCAGGGGGTGCCAGGTGCCTCCCACTACTACCACCTCTACCCATGGGGGGCTGGATGCCTGTCACTACTGCCACCTTTACCCAGGGGGTGCCAGGTGCCTCCCACTACTGCCACCTCTACCCATTGGGGGCTGGATGCCTGTCACTACTGCCACCTCTACCCAGGGGGTGCCAGATGCCTACCACTACTACCACCTTTACCCAGGGGGTGCCAGGTTCCTACCACTACTACTACCACCTCTACCCAGGGGGTGCCAGGTGCCTACCACTACTACCACCTTTACCCAGGGGGTGCCAGGTGCCTCCCACTACTACCACCTCTACCCATGGGGGGCTGGATGCCTGTCACTACTGCCACCTTTACCCAGGGGGTGCCAGGTGCCTCCCACTACTGCCACCTCTACCCAGGGGGTGCCAGGTGCCTACCACTACTACCACCTTTACCCAGGGGGTGCCAGGTGCCTACCACTACTACCACCTCTACCCATGGGGGTGCCAGGTGCCTACCACTACTACCACCTCTACCCAGGGGGTGCCAGGTGCCTACCACTACTACCACCTCCACCCATGGGGAGCTGGATGCCTACTACTACCACCCCCACTCACAGGATGGCAAATACATGCCACAAGAAGCACACACCAGCAGAAAGAATGCAACACAAAGACATCCCCCCCAACACCATGACAAGCGTGTGTAGACTGTGTCAAATGCCTACAACACTGAACAGGTCTGTGGACATACAATGTGACCCCCTATCACAAGTGCCACACATAAATGTGTGTGGCACCCACAATGCAAGCAGGCCATGACCATTGTGGCAATGGGGTCCAAACCCCCATCATCACAGTGACCAAAATGTGAGTGTGGGGTCCATAGCTGAAGCACATATTGAACATTGTGGCAGTGGGGTCCAGACCCCCATCATCACAGTGACCAAAATGTGAGTGTGGGGTCCATAGCTAAAGCACATATTGACCATTGTGGCAATGGGGTCCAAACCCCCATCATCACAGTGACCAAAATGTGAGTGTGGGGTCCATAGCTGAAGCACATATTGACCATTGTGGCAATGGGGTCCAAACCCCCATCATCACAGTGGCCAAAATGTGAGTGTGGGGTCCATAGCTGAAGCACATATTGACCATTGTGGCAGTGGGGTCCAGACCCCCATCATCACAGTGACCAAAATGTATGTGTTGACAAAGAATAAGCTGCAACTGCCAAACTCCATGGATTATTCCTGGTCACAGAACAACAAACACATCAGTGGCAAAGTAGTGCTTGTGTCCCATAGCAACATAGAATGGGGGAGGCAAACAGTGCAGTGCAAACAAGACATACCTTTGGCCATGTGCAGACAAACATCACCCATGGGGGCTGACACTGTCAACACTCATCAATGACTCAATGACAAAAGTGACCATCAGAATGCAGACCCACATATTTGCACCAATGGGCACACAAATCCAGATACCCAGTGGAGACTGTAGAAGGGATGTGAACAGATACCATACCATGGCAGCAATGGGGGACACACACAATGATCATTGTGCTGACTGATGACCTAGGAGTCCCAGGGACAGCAGGGCAAACACACCAAACAACATACAGCCAATGGCACACTAAAGATATGCCAATGCAGTGGTGCAGATGCACAAACACAAACAGGCAGACCCACACTGCACATCAAACACAACAGGTGAGGGGGGGTACCAATGTCCCCAGGCAAACACCCAACACATGAGGAGGCCTGAATACCAATTACACAGACGTGCATACAGTGCCACACAAAGGTAACTCATGGATCCAAATCCCCTATGTGGGCAATCAGGCATTGTCAGATGAGTGGGAGCACAAATCACACATGTCACACAAGCATGTAGGAACAGCAACTGACACAGCAAGACACACAGACACCACAGCACCACACCCAGGGCCCCCACAATGTGGTGACCCTGGGCTGCATTACAATCCCACTGTGATGACAAAGCTAGATGTCGTTCACACTGTGAACCACAGTCATGTGTCCTGAGCAACAAACTACCATCACACCTACACAAGCACAAATCAACCAGCACGGCCTGTCATCCAAGGCCAACATGGAGGTAGGGGTCTAGCTGGGCAACAACTCTCATCTGCACACACTCAACACCACACACCTCGACCTCTAACAATGTGCAGCAGTGAAGCTCACATGCACTGGTGACATTGCACATGCACCCATGACAATCCCAGGGGGTGGTGGGAACCAAGGTGCAGGAACACATCACACATGGCCACTCTACCAGACTCCTGAATGTCTGACACACTGCACACTACGCTGTACATGGACATGACGGCAATACCACACCAACCAATGGGATCCCAGCCACAGTCACACACCTATGAAGAAGCCAAGGTCACCCACAAAGGACACACATAGACAACTACCAACATTGCAGCCCTGAGGAGTGCCAGCAGTCACACACACAACGTGTCACAACCAATGAAAGCTAACACAAACCAGAAATCACATGACAGGTGTCAACAACAAGTGCAAAGGGGAATCCGGACTGTGACACATCAGCGTCTGCCCACAAACTCAGCCCTGACAGCAAACACACCTATGGGTGACACCCTGATGACCAGTAATGTGCCATGCACCCACATCACAGAGAACCCAGGGAGAAGACTTTGGGGGAACATAGCTCAACTCAGCAAGCATCACAAACAGGAACATCACTAGGGATCCCAGCATGCACAGCAACATGGAAGTGAACACACACACATGCTCATACAACACACACCTTGGGCGCACGAGTTGTCACAGGAGTACACACTGCCATGAGGGGACTCCACTCCTGTGTGAGGAAAGCTGTGCCATATGTCGCATCAGTAGGGCTCCATCATGTCAGCAGAACACTTGGTCACACAGTCAACAATTAGCACCAAATGAAGGCTCCCGTCACATCAGCCTGGTCATGGGAATGTCAACGAAATCAACAGCACAGATCCAACACACATGTATAGCAAGTTGCACTGACAACACAGAAGAGTCCTTCCCCATTGATGCCCAAACCTGCATGTCCAGTGGAGATGGCCACACGGTCAGGGAACTAGACTAATTGAACAATGGCAAACACAACAGATGTGCATGGGTGGAACCCACAGATGTGACATTGCTAATGTAAGTAGGAAATCCCATTGCCAAATATTGAATACATGACACCCTCAGATGCTGCCAAGGACGACATGGATTCACCACATGATAGGACACTGTCCCCCTGGAACACATGGGTACATGCACAGTAACACTTCATTTTCATGAGTCCAAAAATCACCATCACTGCAGCAAGGGCACGGTTAGCATCATCAACATCATGTACATCAGAAGCAAAACCACTAGAGAACAGAAAGTTGCTTTATTCAGCATGTGGGTTCAAAACTTGGAAGAACTGCAAGGTATCAACAAAGGCCAATGGCCAGTCCATCAAGGAAGTCTATACAGGGTGACAGTGGCAGATGTCACCCTATGCATGCCTGCACTGATCACAACCGGGGACAATCCCCTAGGAGGGGCATACGGGGGGCAGGCCAGGCACCGCAGGGACAGGATCAGGGCTAACCAGGAGGAGGCAGGGAAGGGGTGGTGGGTGCTGGAGAGCCACTGACAACTGCAGTGGAGGTGTCTGACATGGTGTGTGCCGGCACAACTGGGGGGCATGACTCAGATGTTGTGGGTGCCGGCACAACTGCAGTGGACCCTGCAGATGGAGTGGACAGGTCCGCCACTGCAGCGCCCAAGTCAGACAGGGTGATAGTGGACTCCACTGCAGTGCCCACCTCCAGGGGAGGAGAATGGGGATCAGGAAAGGTGGGCAGGACAGAGGGGGAGGACACCCTCACCACATCAGTGGTACAGACAAGCGCAGCGGGGGGTGTGGGGCCGGAAGAGCAAGTGGCAGGGGGAGAAGGCCTGACCCTTCTGGGGATGGTGTATCTGTGGGTGGGGGATCCTGGGGCAAGGTGTTGTGGGGGCACCTGTGGAGTGGGGGCCTGAGGGAAGGAGACTTGGTGCCTGAGCTGCAGGGCGGCGGCAGGGTCTTGCTCTTCCGGGACCGGGGGGACTTGCGGGTGGGGGCCTCAGTCGGTCCGCGCCTGGGGGATGGTGTCCGGGGGCCAGGGGCACTCCGCTCCATGTGGGTGGGCTTCCTCTTCCCCCTGAATGCTGGATCAGCTGGGTCGGAGGGGGAGAGGCCAAGGTCACAGAGGAAGAGCCGGTTTGTATGGGGTTGCAGGTGAGGCAAGGGAGGCAAGGGAGGGGTCTTTGGAGGGAGAGGCAACTGAGGACTGCGCAGTGCTTGTGGATGCGTGTGTTTGTGCCTGTGCCCCATCCCCTGTGAGTGTGGTTGCAGTCCCCTGACGGTGCGTGCGTGTGCGTTTTGTTTCTGGCGTGTGTGTCTGTGTGCTGCATGTGTCTGTGCTGGTATGTGCCTGTGCCAGTGTGTGTGTGCTTGGGACAGGTAAGGTGCTGGGGAGTGTGGATAGGGCAGAGGCAGGAGGGGTGAGGGACTGTCGGAGGAGGGACACTGCTGCCGTCAGGGAGGAGTCCATGGACCTATTGCCCCTCTGTAGGTCAGACATGCCCGATGAGATGCCCTCCATGAATGACACCAGCTGAGTCAACAGACTGGTGTGTGCATGGAGGACACTCAGCATCGCTGTCTGTCCTACATGGAGCTGGCGGAGGAGGTACACAGACTCCTCACTCAGGGCAGCAGGGGACACAGGTGCAGGGGGTGCGGTGCCTGGCCTGAAGGAGACACGCTCCCGAACATGGGAGCCTCCACGGACCTCGGGAATGGGAGCCAACGGGAGGGCGGTGGTGGTGGTGGTGGTGGCGGGGACAGCAACACTAGCTGGGGTGTGGTGGCTGCTGACACCCGCCTCCATAAGGGAGTCATCGTCCGAGTTGCTCTGGTCCTCAGCTGAGGTGGATGGTGCTGAGGACTCCTCGGTGTGGCTCCCCTCGCCCTCCGTGCCACTGGGTCCCTCCGACCACTCCTCGGCCGCTGACCCAGTCTGGCTCTGCGCCTCCTCCTGGTCCGTGGAGCTGTCCCCTCCTGTGGCCGTGGATGTATCTGCAATCAATAGGGAAACAGACAGACATCAGTCACCTGCACCGAACGCACACACCACAGTAAGTACAGCACATTACAGAGCAAGCCCTGGCATCCTTAGTTGAACATTGCTAAAACTGCACAAACAGAACAGGAGAAGTCAATTGTCAGTCTGATGGTCAACCATGGCACTCACATCCCACCTGGCCTTGCACCCATCTGTATGGTGTCTGTGGGATGGCAATACCCCAGTGTGGACACATGCACCACCTACACAGTATTTGGACAGTGCAGAGAACCCGGTGAAGCATGTGGACATGCACACATCACAACTCTTGCCACTGAGTCAGTGCAGGTGTCCGGATGAAAGGGATGCCCAGAGTCAAATAGGAAATGCATGTGATGCATACCAGCGACAGACACCATGATGCACCCATGTCCTGATAGCCATTGCCACAATGGTGTGCATGTAGCAAATGTCACTCCCCTGCAGGATCACTAATAGGAAGTCACATGCCATGGCACAGCCATGCCTGCTAAGTCATACATAACTGTCTCCAGTCACATGGGCAGGGCAGCCAGACAACAACACTCTGCACTGTGTCACAATAGTAGATCATGGGGAATGCAAGTCCTGGAGCTGAACAAGTGCACATGTACATCCCCCACACACCACATCATCTGTACCCTCATCTGTCCAGGTTATACCCATTGTACATATGGGAGACCTGTAACACTACCCTCTGCACCTGAGCACATCACAATCTGCTGTGTATGGGAAACAGCTGCCTGAACCTCATATTCGCATACCCCAGTCTGCACGGTCAGGTTATCAAACACCTATGTGTCACACATGTATCATCTCTTATGGTCACATCTCCGGTGGCATGCGGAGCCCCAACCGAGGAACACCCCAGCAGACCTGACAACGAAGCCACAGCACACTGACACAGAGGCAGACACCTAAGGGGACGAATCACTGAGCAAAACGTGTCAGCTGATACACGGCAGTGGGAGTACAGAGTGTATTGTATGGCCTGGAGTAGGCATGACTGTCCTGTCCCACATGAATGAGGGATGAGCCCTGGACAGTAGGCAGCTGGCTAAGTATGTGTGACACACGTATATACACACTCCTGGGGCACAAATATTGTTCCCACCCGCAGCATGGGTGTGTGCCAGATACCCCAGGCACATGTGGTGGATCAGCTCAGCAATTGGGCCACATATCAAAATGACACGCAGAACACATGTCAGAACACAGGCAATGTGTAAGCAATGGACCCACCCATGATGCCCACCACAGAGTCAGGGAAACAGATGCTGTCCCCCACCATGAGTCAAGCAAACTGCAAGGACCCAGTACCCAAGTGACACAATACCCTGACTGTAAGGGCCACACCTGGGTATCAGATGAGGAGTGGGCAGTGCACAATAAAGGGACATGGGTCCTGGACCACAAGACTGATGTACTGTGGAAGTTTAACCAGGCCAGAGGAGGGCACATAGCATGGCAGACATAGTTCACAATGCAGACATGGACTCACCCCCTCCTTGCTGCTCTCTGGCCTTCAGCTGCCCATCCAGATCAGGGAAGACCACTGCCAGGATCCTCAGCATGTGGGGGTCAGGGTCCGGTGTCCGCCCCTCCTGCGAGGAGGCGACAGCTTCAGCTGGACCCGTGCGATCCTCCGGGTCCAGCCCCGAAGGTCCTGCCACCTCTTCTGGCAGTTGCGGATCCGGCGCTTGTAGACCCCCACGGATCTCACTGCCCGGACGATGGTCAGCCATATCTTCTGCTTCTGGTGGGCATCAACCTGTGCGGATAACAAAGTGAGAATTCCATTACTACACATGTAACATATCCGTGCATTACACAGTTGGATATACATGTCTCAATCACAGGGGCACATGATGTACACAGGCAGTGCAACGATGGCTATGGACAGTATGCCAGCAGTTACTACATGGTATCATTGCCTGGGAAGTAAAACCTAGTTTAAATGCACTGTCACTGCACTATACCTGTCCAGTGCATGTAACTACACACTATGGGGGGTGACAACTACTCAGTGAGCCTGCTAGCCAGTGGCGTGCAGACTGTTAGCCTTGCTAGTCAGACAACATGCACATTTAGAAAGGCAGTGGACAGAACACTCACCTGCTCCCCTGCTTTCCCATACAGCTTGCTGTACTGTGGAAGGAGGCCATCCAGGAGGGCCTGGTTCTCCTCAGTGCTGAAGGCTGGGGCTCTCTCCACAGTACGTGCCATTGCAGGGTCCAGAGGGTGCAGATACAGCAGCAGTGTAGTGACAGATGTCGTCCTGGAGCATGTAGTGCAGGCAAGTGAGCTCTCAGGGGAACAGCCAGCATTATATGTGTGCTGCAGAGGCAGATACTTTCCCATGTGTCCAAAGTGATAGGTCCAAGTCGTTTGCATCATCTGAATCTGGCCAATCCATGGAATTGCACCACTTACTCACGCCCCCAGCATCCTTCAAATGTTCAACTTCGTGACACCCATGAAATTGCAACATTGTTGTGGGTGACCAACTGAATTTACAGCATCAGACTCATTCAAATTTTGAAAACGCGTCCGTTGCCAGGCCAGGCCATAGCCAACGGGTGCGCACCGATCGGACCATTGCTGTTCAACGCGTACATGGGATACAACGCGTACCCGCACACATTGAATGCAATGGGCCGGCCGGGCACACCGATCGGACCATTGCTGTTCAACGCGTACATAGGATACAACGCGTACCCGCACACATTGAATGCAATGGGCCGGCCGGGCACACCGATCGGACCATTGCTGTTCAACGCGTACATAGGATACAACGCGTACCCGCACACATTGAATGCAATGACCAATGTGTGCGCACTGATCGGTCCATTGCTGTCCAAGGCGTATTGCCAATACAATGCGTACCAGCGCACATTGAATGCAATGGCCAATGTGTGCGCACTGATCGGTCCATTGCTGTCCAACGCATCCCTGTACAAGTCACTGGCATATGTCACCATGCCTGTCACAGGTGAACATATGCCAGCCACATATACTTCCCAGGCAGTGAGGGGCACACCTACAACACCACAGCCTGTCCAAACTGTATCCTAGGGCATGTAAGGCTGCATTACCTATTCCGTGTATAGGGGTGAACATGTTGTTCTGTGGGTGTCACTTGGGGGCAGCCACCCCCAGGCTGTACACGTGTTTATGGGGACAGAATCCTTGGTGTTTCGTGTACATGACCACTGTGATGTGCAACTGTTCATATCTGAGCATGTGGCATGGTCACAGTTCACGGTGGTGTATGTGTATGTCATGTCACATACCCCCTGAGTCCCATGTGGGACGTTATGTTCAACCCAGGGTGACCCATTGGCACAATGTTGATGGTCCTCCACAGTCTGTGTGCATGTTGTGATTACAATGTCTCTGATTTCATGTGCACAATGGGAGGCAGTCTCCACATCCACGTTGTTTGTGCATGGACTTTGATGTTGTGCGTGTGTGTGTCACAGACGTCCATGTCTGTCCTGCCGAGGCAACACGGACTGCTACCTGTGGGGGTCATGGTTGTTTTGCTGTGGTGTATACATGATACACCATGTCATGCCAGTGTCCATGTGGCAATACAGGGTCCCTGGGAATCTACCTGTCGTTGAGCTGTGATGCCTGGGGCACATCAGTCCTCACATGTCACTGTGGCGTGTGTTTGTTATTTGGCAGCAGGAGATGGGTACTGGGACACGGCCTCATGGTATCCGATGGCATGACCTGGGACTTCTTGATGCCACTTGTTGGACTGTGATGTTAGATATTGGCTATGTATGAGCCATACATATCCGTCCGGAACTGCACACATCATGTACTTGTGACTCATTATGATGCATCATGTGATGTTGAGTGTGTTCAATGCCACATTTGTGGGGTGACTGACAATCTTGCTTTCTTCACCTATGCACTGCAGGGCACCAGCTGTCCATAGACCATTCCCTGACCTGGCAACGATGGTGGAACGGGACAGCATCCGACGGTACCGCTTCACCAGGCAGCTGATTGAGGATTTGGCAGTGCGCTTGGCACCACATTTGCAACCTGGCCGTCCGTACCCTACAGCGCTGACCCCCAAGGTGAAGGTGATGGCAGCCCTACACTTCTTTGCCACTGGTACCTTTCAACACACTCTGGCGACTGCTGGTGGGATGTCACAGACCATGTTCAGCCGTGTGCTCCGGGATGTTTTGGAGGCTATGTTGATATACCTGAACCAGTACATTTATTTCCCTAGACTCCAACGACTCACTGGCGTGAAGAGTGACTTCTATGCCCTGGGGAGGATGCCGCATGTCATTGGCTCCATTGATGGGACACATGTGGCGTTGGTACCACCACAGGCCCAAGTGCAGGCCTACCGTAACCGCAAGCACTACCACTCGGTCAATGCACTGGTGGTCTGTCTTGCAGATATGAGCATCACACACGCGTGTGCCCGTTTCCCTGGTTCTGCACACGATGCGTACGTGATGAGGAGTAGTCGCATCCCGAGGATGATGGCACAGATGCGGAACCAGCGTGCCTGGCTTGTAGGTGTGTACTGACTTTGTACCATTGTGTGTGTTCTGCTATGTAGTGTTCCACCCTCTTTTCCAACTCTGCTAATGTGCAATTGTCTGTATGTAGGTGACTCCGGATACCCCAACATGCCGTGGTTGCTGACGCCCCTCAGGAACCCTGTGACACCAGCCCAGATGCGCTACAATGAGGCACATGGTCGGACCAGGAGAGTGATTGAGCGGACATTTGGTCTCCTGAAGAGCCGCTTCCGCTGCCTCGACAAGACAGGAGGGTCCCTCCCATATGCCCCAGCAAAGGTGTGCAAGATCATCATCGTCTGCTGCATGCTCCACAACCTGGCAGTGCGGAAGGAGTTGCCTCTCATCCTGGATGACGATGACCAACGTCCGCCACCTGTGGAGGATCCTGGCCTGGACCACGATGCCAGTGATGATGATGATGATGTTGAGGGTGATGTCCGCACACAGCTCATCACCAACTTCTTCAGCTGAATGTGAGTATCCAGAGATGGCATGTCAATGATGTGAGTTTGCATGATATGTGTTGGTGGTGCTCTGGTGCTGTTTGAGTGTGTCCATGGGCTACATGTCTGTATGCGTGTAGCGATGTGTCCTTGCAGGTAGTCTGTACTCCCCAACAGTGTTGACATGCTAACTTGGTTCTGGGTGGGTATCTTGTAACATGTATTGTGCATGAGTATTGCAGTTCTGTCCTGTTCTTCAGTACTTTTGACTGTGTGTCATTTCTGTCCTTCACAGGGTACTTTCAGAGTCGTTTGGTCAACTGTGATCCCCAACACCGTGATTCGACTTCCCGGGTGGTAGCTGTTGTGTCCCTACAGGTGATGTGCACCACACCCATGGACTTCCTTCCTTCTACACTTGTTGACTATGTGCCCGCTGCCAGGTGGGATTACCTTGCATCTGTGGTGGTTTCAACATGTTGCAAATGTGTAATAAACCTGTGCTTCACTATGTGATGTGCGTTGTCTGTGGTCACACATCTGACTGACATTTGCTTACTGCACCAGTGGGCTAGTTAACACAGACTGTGAATAGGTGTTGGGTCTGTGCAATGCAACGTATTTCCTGGCAACACCAGTGTAGGCGATGAGTCAGATGTCCATGGTGTGTATGTGTTGTGTAGCCCTGGTGGTGTGCCTCCCCCATATGTGTGAAGCCGCCATGACTCACATGCCGGTGTTGTATGTGCTGTAGCAGTTAGCATGCACAGTGTCATTTCCCCGATCATCATCTCAACTTCTGAGACAACATTGGAATCACAACAGAGGCAAGTATGGTGTATAAGTGAGTTTATTGACATACATGTGTGAGTATAGTGCACAGGTTGTTGGGTGCTGTACATTGTGATTGTGATCCAAAGTTCCTAGATAATTTGGAAGTCCTGGTAGCAGAAATGTCCAGAGTAAAGTCCACAGTAATCAGAGACATTGGTCCAACTTGAGCTCCCCATGTCATGTGGGAGAGTTGTGTTGCAGTCAACAGGGTGAACAGTTTGTGCACAAAGGTTATTCTCCAGAACAGGTTTTGGCTTCCTGGGGTTGCACATGGCCATCGGCCTCTCACTTGCCCCTCCTCGGACGGCCCCTCTTCTTTGGGGGGCATCCTCAAGTGCAGGCTGCTGCGGTGCAGGGGACTCTCCGCCAGAGTCATCCTGCCTCCCTGTGGCAGTTGCAGTTGTTTCAGCAGCAGATGTTGTGGGCACACAGGGAGGTGTTGACTGGTTGCTGCTCATCTGGCGGAGGCATTGTAATATGTCCCTATGCACCGCCGTCATCTCTTGCAGTGTGTCCCACTTGGACTCCACGCGGGACATGTGTGAGTCCAAGCGGGCATGATGGGCAGCCTGCTGCTGTTTGATGTCCCTGAGGAGCCCCACTACCTGGCTGAACTCTCCGGTGCTGGACTGGTACGCATCGGCTATGCGTGCCAGTTGTGGGTCATCATGCAGTCCAGACCCCTCTGTGAGCAGCGACCTATGTCTCCCACCCCTCCCACCACCCCTGGTGACACGTGCAGTACCTGAGGTGGCAGGCACAGGTGACCCTGTGCCACCTTGTGGGTTGTTGGTGGTGGTGGTGGTGTCCATGGCCCCACGTTGGTCCAGGGTCCCTGTGCTGGTGGTGGTGCTGCTCCTTGGTCTGTCCGTGTCGGCAGGGGTGGTATGTGTGTTCACAGTCATTGGAGGGGTGGGTGCAGGGGGTGCAGCTGGTGGTCCTGCTGGTGCTGCATGATGACTTGCTCCGGAGGTGCCAGGTAAGTCGTCATCCGAGGAGGGCAGAGGCTGTTCCACGCCTGGGACGAGGACTCCTCAGCATCTGCTGCTGTGTCCCCATCATCACCTGTTTTTGGGAGACACACACAATGTATGTTATGTTTCTGCAGGCATCAATGGTTGACACACCTGACAGTTGTGACTGTGCCTCTGGATGCGGGCCTGTACAATGCATTGTCCTAAGTTGTCACAGTCAGGGGTTGATATTGGTGTAGCACATTGTCCTGCATTATTTGGGCATTTCTATGTGAATGTTGGGGTGTGTACATGGTCTGCATTGGTTGTATTTGGTTGTCATCCGCTCCTCCTTCCCACCCAGCCAGATATCCCACCATGGACCGTGCTTCCATTGCAGGGAGTGCAAGTTGTCTTTCAGGATGTCAGTCAGTGGTGTCCTGCTGTTGGTTGTTGCACAGTTGCCAGCAGGGCCTTGTGCTCCCCACAGCAGTAGCCAGTGTCAGCCATCTTGTCAGTCATTTTCCACTCCCTGTGATGTGAGCATGGTTCAGGGTGGTGTTGATGGGACAGTTGTGGGGGTGACCAATATCTGTGCCTACCACTCCCATCATGCTATTGCCTCCACCCCACTTCCCAGCATGCCCATACTTCCGTTCCTTTTGACTCTGCTTCCCTGTGGGGTGGGCTGCCTGTGCTGACAGGATGGCTGGGAGTGTTGTCCGGGCAGTTGTTTGGCTAAATGTCCCAGGAGTGTCCCTGTGCTTAACACAGCATGACCCAGGGTGGTGGTTCTTTGTGGGACCTTGAGTTAGGATGTGAGGCATTGCATTCCGCCAGGTGGCTTCTGTGGAGTATGTGTTGAGGGGGGGTGTGAGGGGAGGTGCTTGTGACTATGGTCAGTGCTGTGAGTCCTCCTTCCCACCCAGCCAGATATCCCACCATGGACCGTGCTTCCATTGCAGGGAGTGCAGGTTGTCTTTCAGGATGTCAGTCAGTGGTGTCCTGCTGTTGGTTGTTGCACAGTTGCCAGCAGGGCCTTGTGCTCCCCACAGCAGTAGCCAGTGTCAGCCATCTTGTCAGTTGTTTTCCACTCTCTGTGATGTGCGCATGGTTCAGGGTGGTGTTGATGGGACAGTTGTGGGGGTGACCAATATCTGTGCCTACCACTCCCATCATGCTATTGCCTCCACCCCACTTCCCAGCATGCCCATACTTACTTGCTTTTGGGTGGACTTCAGTGTGTGTGAGTGTGAGAGCAATGGCAAGATGGCTGGCAGTGGTGTCCTGCTGTTGGTTGTTGCACAGTTGCCAGCAGGGCCTTGTGCTCCCCACAACAGAGCACTAGTGTCAGACATCTTTGATGGGGCTTTCCACTCTCTGTGGGGTGTGCATGCTTGAGTGTGAGCTTGCTGGGCCATGTGGGTGGGGGATGTTGAGCTGTGACTACCACTCCCATCATGCTATTGCCTCCACCCCACTTCCCAGCATTCCCATACTTACTTGCTTTTGGGTGGACTTCAGTGTGTGTGAGTGTGAGAGCAATGGCAAGATGGCTGGCAGTGGTGTCCTGCTGTTGATTGTTGCACAGTTGCCAGCAGGGCCTTGTGCTCCCCACAACAGAGCACTAGTGTCAGACATCTTTGATGGGGCTTTCCACTCTCTGTGGGGTGTGCATGCTTGAGTGTGAGCTTGCTGGGCCATGTGGGTGGGGGATATTGAGCTGTGACTACCACTCCCATCATGCTATTGCCTCCACCCCACTTCCCAGCATGCCCATACTTACTTGCTTTTGGGTGGACTTCAGTGTGTGTGAGTGTGAGAGCAATGGCAAGATGGCTGGCAGTGGTGTCCTGCTGTTGGTTGTTGCACAGTTGCCAGCAGGGCCTTGTGCTCCCCACAACAGAGCACTAGTGTCAGACATCTTTGATGGGGCTTTCCACTCTCTGTGGGGTGTGCTTGCTTGAGGGTGAGCTTGCTGGGCCATGTGGGTGGGGGATGTTGAGCTGTGACTACCACTCCCATCATGCTATTGCCTCCACCCCCTTCCCAGCATGCCCATGCTTCCTTCCCTTTGACTCTGCTTCCCTGTGGGGTTGTGTGCCTGTGCTGACAAGATGGCTGACAGTGTTATCCTGGGGTTAGTTTTGCTACAAGTCCCATGTGTGTCCCCGTGCTTCACTCAGCATGACCCAGGGTTGTGCTTCTTTGTGGGATATTTGATTGGAGTGTGAGGCAATGCATTCTCCCAGGTGAGTTTTGTGGAGTTTGTGTTAGGGGTGTGTGTGAGAAACGCTGCTGGTAACTATGGTCAGGGCTGTGAGTCCTCCTTCCCACCCAGCCAGATATCCCACCATGGAACGTGCTTCCATTGCAGGGAGTGCAAGTTGTCTTTCAGGATGTCAGTCAGTGGTGTCCTGCTGTTGGTTGGTGCACAGTTGCCAGCAGGGCCTTGTGCTCCCCACAGCAGTAGCCAGTGTCAGCCATCTTGTAAGTTGTTTTCCACTCCCTGTGATGTGCGCATAGTTCAGGGTGGTGTTGATGGGACAGTTGTGGGGGTGAGCAATATCTGTGCCTACAACTCCCATCATGCTATTGGCTACACTGACTTGCCCAGCATACACATATTTCCTTTCTTTCAGTGGGCTTCACTGTGTGCTGGTGTTGTAGTGGTGGCTACTTGTCTGGATGTGTTTGTCAGTTATATTTGTGCCACTGCCTAGCTGTAGTTGTGTTTGTACATGTGATGACACAGTTAAATGTCACTTTGTGATGGCATGTGTTGTGTTTCTCTGAGTGACATACACATTTTGGGATGATTCTGTTCTGGTTGCTGTGTATTTGCTAAGTGTGCATGGTTTGACTCTCCCCTTGACAGTGATGTGTGTGTGTAGTCGCAGAATATTGTGTACATTTGTTGTGTACTCACCAGGCTCTGGGATGTTTTCTAGTCCATAGACGCTCACTGGTGGTAGGATGGCCCGCACCTTCTCCTCCCAGGGCCTGAGGTATACTGGCTTGGCAGGAGGGCCACTGCCGGTGTATTGGCTCAAGATGTAGTCCTTCTTTAGCAGCTCCTTGACCCTCCTGCGCACGTCATACCACCTGTTCTGGATGTCTGTCTTTGTGCGCAAACATGGTGATTGTGCGTTCACCCTGTCGACGATCCTCTCCCACATCTTTGTTTTCTGTGACATGGGTGTCTGTTGGACCAGTGTACCAAAGAGCTGTGGCTCTACCCTGAGGATCTCATCTACCAGGACTTCCAATTCACTATCTAGGAACTTGTGATTCTTCTTTGGGGGCATGGTGATGGGTGGTGATGGTGAGTGATGTGTGTTGGTGTGCAGGTGAAGGTGTGTGAGTGTGTGTTTTGCTAGGTGTATGTGAGGTTTCTATTTGTTGTGGTGCTGATGGTGTGTGGCTTGTGTGATGGATGAGCTGTGGGTGTGTGGTTGCTGTCTGTTGAGTGCTGGCAGGTCATTTGAATTTGCAAAGGATCATGGTAGGGATTTGTGTCCTTTATATGGGTGGAGTTGTGGGTGTGTCTTTGTTCCCTGCCCCTCCCCCCAGTATTTATTGGCTTTGTAATTTGCTTGTTTGGCCTTTTTTTGTGTATTTTCCCTTTGTACTTTTCGTGCATGTAGGAGACGTTCGTGTGACCGAGTCGGACCCTGCAGTTGTCTCGTACGGGCTCGTCTGTTTCGTTCACGCTGTGTTTGTGCTGTTTTCTATGCTGCGTACGCGTCGGTCACGGTGTTTTGGGTTGCTTCGGCTCGCAGTTTTGTATGCGTGTCGGTCATACGGCTTGTCCTCCGTGCGACTCGGTCGTGTTTTCCACGCCTTGCATCGTACTTGGCGGGTGGGAGTCCGCGGGTACGTCTCGTTCGGTATTGTTCCGGGTGCGAGTCGGTCGGTTCGAATCGCGTGTTTTTCCGGCCGGATTGCTGTTTTCCGTGCGACTCGGTCCTTCGGCTTGTGTTCCGTACGAGTCGGTCGGGTTTTGCTCGCTTCTCATCGTACTTGGCGCGTCGGGCTGCACAGGTACGTGTCGGTCGGAATTAATTCCGGCTCCGAGTCGGTCGGTACGTTTTCCGGCCGGAATCGGAATCGGCCCCCAAATATTAAAAAATCACCATTCCTGACCATCTGGAGAAAGTTTGACAGGTCCGGGGTCATCGTTTTTCATCAGAAAATTGATTTTTTTGACTGTTCAGAAAATGATTCAAAATGTCAATTGGATCATGCCTCATGTCGAATAACTACTTTTTAAAGCCTCATAGTGACCAAAATTGCCATTTTTAGCCACTTTTCCTCCTACTCAGAAGCTTTTATTTTGACCGATTTCGGGCAGGAAAATGACTTGAAACACACTTATTTTAGTTCCAAAAGTGATAATTCATATGCAATAGTTATTGGAGATGTATGAGACACGTAGTTAGTCTTAGAATCCGTGGCGGGAAGTGGCCCCTTAGCTCCAGAAAATAGTTTAGCGACTGAAGGCTGAGAACCCACTAAGTCCTTGTGTACACCACCTCCCCCATGCCTCCCTACCGTTTTTTTGTTGACACTGACCTCGCGCTTGGTTTTGGGCAAGTTTTCTCCTAGTCCAGTATCTCCAGCATCAGCGTTGGCAATAGCTGCTCTTGTCTTGCTGATTTTCCCCACCTTAGCTCCCCTGGTCGACATGATCCTAAACCAGCGCCGATACCGCCGATGCTGCTGGGCTCTCTCACATACCCAAACTGGAGCGAGTACCAGTGAAGCAGCGCACCGCACAATCCAGCAAAAAAGCAGCGTCCGAAGCCCCCAGCACACTCGTAGAGACGCTGGCATCACCCGGGAGTCTTTGTAATCTTGGAAATATACCACATCCGCGATTAACAATTCAATAACGGCTGGCGGAGGACAAAGACCGATCATCTGCACTCTCCTCGCTTTCAGCATCTGCATCACATCGCAGGGCACCTAGCCGATAGTCGATGTAACTGGCGTGTGTGGCCGAGCAGCGTAGGATTCACTCTGACTCCATCTTGCTCCTCACATCTTAGGGAGGTTTTCTGGAGCTAAGGGGCCACTTCCCGCCATGGATTCTAAGACTAACTACGTGTCTCATACATCTCCCCCGAGAGTGCCCCCATGGATTCGTTAACTGATGAGCCAACTGTGCTGACCACTCAGCAAGGAATGTTCCCTGCCAAGGAAAACCCGGTAGGGGTACAACAAACTGACAAGGGGACAACAAATGGTCTGCAAGAAACGGCTGACAACTTGACCGCCCCTCCCTGCCTTCTTGTAGAAGGGGAAGCTGGGGGACCAACTGCTCAGGGGAACTTGATATTTGCAGTTCCTGCAGCCCAAAAAATAGGAGGTGATCCCGACCCCACGATAGTTAACCTGGAGAATACTTTAAAAACTTCTGAAGCCGGTATTGATAACTATATCCAGGGTCTAGCAGCCGCCTCCGGCCCTCAAGCCCCATGGACACCGGAGACAGGTACTGAAAACTTTTACTCGGTATCAGGTGGCACTGGGACCTCCTCGGACGAAGGGGGTTTAATACAAGTGAAGATAATAGTGAGGAGTCATCTAAGGACATAGGAACAGTACAACTCCCTAGGAAGGCAAGAAGCAAGGCTAAAAGACGCAGCCAGCTTAAGTGGGACTACTCAGATTCACAGATGTCCTACCCTCTCGAAGAAGACGACTCTCACACGACACTGTGGGAAAACATAAAGAGCGTACCTGAAGATACTACCGAACCGTCACTAGCTTCGATCCTTGCCTCTATAAAAGAATTTCAAGAAGAGGTTTGGGCAGATAACCGCGCAGCAAAAGGGGCGGCTAAAAAACTACAAGGGGGCATGAGAAGACTGAATAAAATCTGCACCAATATAAGTGACCATGTCACCATGGTTGAAGGGCGCACCGAGTGTCTGGAAACAGAGGTCTCCTCAATTAAAAATCAGAGTGACTCCAATACCGCCTGTCTGTCTGATCTAATGACCAAAATGGAGGAACAGGAGAATCGGCAACGCAGAAACAACCTTCGTCTGCTTGGAATCCCAGAAGGGAAGGAGGGAGAAGATCCTAGGCGCTATATAGTGAAACTTCTACAAGAATCCTTTCCTGATCAGTCAAGCTGGGACTGGGACCATGAGGTACAAAGGGCACATCGCTTCCCTTTTAATCTGAGACGACAACGTGACGGCAGTAGCTCATCTGGTGGACATCCCAGGGCGTTCCTGGTGTATTTTGGAAATTTTCTTCTTAGACAACTTGTATACGACCAGGCCCGCCCCTAACTCCCAGAAAGGGTCCAATGGGGTAACTTTTTTGCGAAGCCCGACTTTTGCCATCAGACGGTAGAACGAAGATGGCGCTTGCGTCAGCTAATTTCCCTGTTCCAACAGATAGGAGCTCAAGTGTATTTAATGAACCCTGCCAGACTCAAAGTTATCTTTAATGGGGCTTCCAAAATCTTTTTGTCCGAGATTAAGGCTGGTGAATACCTGGGAGAAATCAAGTCTAAGAAGGGTTCAAGTTAAATCCTAAGGCAAATTTCTCGCTGCTTTTTTGTTGGGGGTGGTAAGAGGGAGGGGCGGGGATCTCTTCCTTTTTTCTCTTCACTTTTATGTGCTCCCTTTTTCTTTTTTTCTTTTTCTCTTCTTTCTGATTAGTTCCATCAAGAATCCAGGGCACACCTATCTAACTGTTTTCATATCAGGTGTGAATAGACCTAGCCGAAGACTTACTTAAATTCTCTAAGGCGTGGTCTAGTGGCGGAGATTTACTCTTGACCACCATCACTCAGGTTTTTCCTGATTGCTCAACGAGAGGGGGGGAGGGTTGGGATAGGGTGGGGGGGAAATCGTTATGAAATAAATGAATTGAGGACATTTTTTCTTCACATACAAACACTGGTTAAAACACATGATAAAGTAAACAAGTTCATAAAGTCAAGCTCATTTAAGGGAACAGGAATTTATTGGTTTAAATCTCCTTAAAATGCTCAAATGACCAAGATAAATACTCTTAGATTTGTGTCAGTGAACATATGTGGGCTGAATGAAGCTACAAAGAGACAAAAAGTAGCACAAGGCTTAAGATCGCTGGGGGCCGATATCGTCAGCCTCCAGGAAACGCATATAGAGGGTTCACAAAAGCACTTGTTCAACACACTGGGGTTTAAAACTATAGGGGGTACTACACAGGGTGCAAAAATAAAAGGTGTAGGGGTTATGGCTGAAAGTAGATTACCTTTAAAATATCCCCGCGTGAAATCTGACTCATTGGGTAGATGGGTAATCGTAGAGTGCCACCTGCCACCTAATTCCCCCTTTACCTTATGCTCAATTTATGGGAGTAATGCAGATGACCCAGGAATCATTAACTGGATTACAGGGGAGCTTGCCCATTGGCCTTCCCCAATTATTGTCTGTGGCGACCTTAATATCAACCTGCCTTGTAATTGGAAAGCGGATGATAAATGGTCTTACGCGGGAAGGAAGCCTCGAGTATACCAAGCAATAGTTAATCTAGTTCAAACTCATGGGCTTAGTGATGCCTGGGCTAACCTAAATTCTAATCTACCAGGCTACACTTACTTCTCTGCCCCACACCGGTCATTTGCTAGATTGGATTACTTTTTGATCTCGTCCTCTCTACTCCACGAATGCTCCATAGATATTGCTCCGCGCTTTATGTCAGATCACAACCCGCTTATTTTAGACATTGGGGGGCTTGGGAACTGGAGGGAAACCCCGAAATGGAGTTTTGAGAAAGCATTACTACAAGACATAGGATATCGGGCACATATGCAAGTATGGGTTCAAGAATTTCTTGAGATAAACATGGGGTCGGCCCCAATTATGGTTGTCTGGGACACATTAAAGGCAGGTATTCGGGGGGAGACACTTAGGTTTTCAATTAGGAAAAACAAGAAAGAAAAATTAATGATCTACGAACTTCAGGAAAAGCTGAAAAAGGCAGAGGAGAAACTAATTCAAATTGTTCAAGTAGGGGGGGATACTGAGTCTACTCAAAACAAAGTGATACTCATCAAAGCAGAAATTGGGTCAGTATTTGCAGAGAAGGTTGCAACTAAGTGGGCCACGACGCGGGAAAAAAATTACGAATATAGTGACCTTATTGGCCATCATTTGGCCATTAAAACCAGGCAGCAGGTTACAGGTAGTGAAATACTGTCGATTCAGCTTGTAACGGGAGAAGAGACTAATGACCCAAGTAAAATACAAGAGGGCTTCCGAGAGTTCTATTCTAATTTATATGCAGAGAACAGTAGCTCAGTAGATGTCAGGGAGGACGAGATCGCTAAATATATAGAAGAAGTGACTCTAACCCAACTTAGTCAGGAAAATCGCGACCAGCTTGATGTTACTCCAACCTGGGAAGACATTGCTGAAGCTGTAGCCAGTTTGCCGGATGGGAAGGCTGCAGGGGTTGATTGTATCCCTGTGGAATTTTATAAAATTTTTGCTCCCCAAATAAAGTCAATTTTTTCCTCTTTAGTAATCTCTATTTTTAACGGGGCCTCTCCGCCTGCATCTTGGTCCAATGCTAAAATCTCTATATTTCCTAAAAAAGATAAATCACCGCTAGAAATGGGATCATATAGGCCAATCACGCTAATAAATTGTGATTCAAAAATCTTCTCGAAAATTCTTGCAATTAAAATATCTTCAGTTATTGAAACCCTGGTTTCTGAATGGCAACACGGATTTATCCCCAAGAAAGGCACCACCGAACATATTAGGCGGGCCATTACTTTGTTTGACGCAGCACAAGCAACAGGAGCCCCGATGTCATTAATCCTTTTACATGCTGAAAAAGCATTCGACCGGGTCTCCTGGCAGTTTCTCTGGGGCGTTATGAGAAGGATGGGTTTTGGACCAAAGTTAACACAAGCTGTTCAAGCTCTTTATCTGAATCCGACAGCCAGTGTATTAATAAATGGGAGGCTAACTAAGCAATTCAAAATCTCTCGGGGCACCAGGCAAGGGTGCCCGTGCTCCCCCTTGCTTTTTGCCCTTTATATAGACCCCTTGATTAAGAAAATAGAGCACAACCCGGCTATTCAGGCAGTAAGCAGATTCGGCTGGGACACTAAAAGTATGGCTTACGCTAATGATCTGGCCATAACTACCCCAGAACCCGAAAGTGCCATTTTAGCATTGGAACTGGAGGCCCAAGACTTTGGGAAAATTTCGGGGTATGCACTGAACAAAAATAAAACCCAAATTATTATTTTATTTTTTTGTAAAACTTTTTTTATTAATCAATATCAGCATATCAAGTACATTACAGAGAAAGCAGGAGAGCACGCCACATGGAGACAATAGGCAAAATCAATTAATACAGCATAATACTTGGAGGGTTTAGGGCAAAGGGAGGTCATCACTGTCAAGGGAGAGGGGCGGTTGACATATGTCTCCACGATAGGAGTTCCACAGGCCCCATACACGGGTCCATTTTTTAGGGCAGCCCCGGGCAACATACACTGTCTTTTCCCTGAACATTGCCCAATCCAGAGCTTTCTTCCAGTCACCCACCGTTGGAGGTTGAGACGCCCCCCACAGCTGAGCAATATTTCTCTTAGCGAGCATAAGCCCCAAAGTGACCCATTGCGTTAAATAGACATTCAGATCCGTCGGTTCCCATATGTTCAACAAACATCTACGAGCTTCTGGGCTAAGTTGTGTTGTTAACACTGTGTTGGTGATATCATGTATTTTACGCCAGTAGGGCTGAATTTTGTCACATTCCCAAATTATATGTATAAAAGTACCCATCTGGCCACAGCCCCGCCTACAGTCCCCCCCATCTGTTCTTCCCATCCGTACCAGCTGCGGTCCGGTCACGTAAATCCTATGGAGTACTTTAAGTTGGACCAGGCGTAGGCGCGCGGGTATTGCCACTACTCTGGGCGAGGAAACGGCCTCTTGCCAGTCCTCATCGTCTATCTCGATTCCGTCCCCTGACCATTTCTCCCGAAGCGACTGGAGAGGGTCTGGCATGCTGTTGATCAGCTTTTTATATATCAATGAGATAGTGCTGTCAGGGATGTGGCCGTCCAAGACGCGGTCCTCCAATGGGGACGACTCTGGAGGGGCGGTACCACGCTGTATATGGGAGCGCAGGGCATGTCGGACCTGCGTATAACGGAAAATTTCAGAGTCAGCTAGATCGAATTGCTGTTGCAGGGTAGCGAATGACTTGATATCTGATTTGTCCCACAGATCCCCTATACGCGAGAGACCTATGAGATCCCATTTGTCAAACCCTTTGCTTTTCCACAAGCTACCTAGCTGTTCCGAGTCCCATAACGGGGTAGCAAGTGTGAGCCTGCGATTCCAGCCAAGGCATTTAATGGCAGTGTGCCAAACATGGACCGAGTGTTTGGTGGGGCCTGTGAGTTGGAATCGGTGTGGTTTGGAGTAAAGGGCTCTATTATAGTTCCCACCCGAAAGGAGCCATCTATCCATGTTATGGCCTGGATCTCCGGGACGTAGGTAGGTGCCATGATTGATGGCAGCTAGATGTGCCGCCCAATAATACTTCTTGATATCGGGGAGGCTAATGCCCCCGTCATACCAATTTAAGGTGAGCTTGCTTAGGGCGATACGCGGCCGTCCACTCCACAACAGGTCCCGCTGAAGGCCCTCTATCTCCCTAAAGTAGGACGCTGGGACCGGATCCAAGGAGTTCTGCAGGGCGTATAAAAACCGGGGCAAAGACATCATTTTAAAAAGTGCCGCTTTTCCCAGTAGGGAAAGCGGGAGCGACTTCCAGCTGATTATGTCCTTACGCAACCTAGTCAAAGGGGGAAGTAGGTTCTGGGAGTAGCGGAGCGACGGGTTTAGGGTGAGAAAAATCCCCAAATACTTGAAGCCGTCTGCACGAATTTGAATGGGGCATCCCTTCGGTGGGGTAGGCGGTGTTCCAGCCAAAACGAACCACAGGGATTTACTCCAGTTAATGGAGTATCCGGAGTACCTGCCGAAGACGGCCAGGATATCCAGGACCACATTCAGGGACCGCCTCGGAGAAGTCAGATAGAGCAGGATATCATCTGCATAGAGCGAGATGCGGTCCTCCCACTCCGAGGACCAGCGCATGCCCCGAATCCTCGGGTCTCTACGTATCCAGGCCGCCAGCGGCTCCAGGGCCAGGGCAAACAGGAGAGGAGACAACGGATAGCCCTGCCGGGTCCCCCGACCCAGCTCAAAGGTATCCAATTTTTTGTTATTGACTACTACTTGTGCCAACAGTTTAGCATACAGAAGCTGTACCCATTGAATATATTTCGGGCCAAACCCCAACTTCTCCAGAACTGCCCAAAGATACGACCATTCAATGGTATCGAATGCCATGGTGGCATCGAGGGAGACTATTACAGCTGGTTCTAAAAGTGAGGTCGCTCTGCCTAGTACCCCATGCACCCTACGCAAGTTAAGTGCAGTGTTGCGATGCGGAATGAAACCAGATTGGTCTGGATGGACCAGGGTTTCGATCACTGTGATCAGGCGGTTGGCCAGAAGTTTGGCCAAAATCTTGGGCTCTGCATTCAGGAGGGAAATTGGTCTGTATGACCCACAGTCAGTTCTCGGTTTCCCCTCTTTATGGATGGTGATAATAGTGGCCGTCCTCTGATCTATCGGCAGGAGCCCTCTCTCCCTTGAGTCCTCGTACATAGCCCTGAGATGTGGGGCCAGCCCATCCGGTTTAAGTTTGTATAATTCGACCGGAAGCCCGTTGGGGCCTGAGGCCTTTCCTGATCTAATGGACCTTATTGCCTTCGCTATTTCGTCGTTGGACATGTCACTATCTAAAAAGTCACGGTCATCAGCTGAGACCTTGGGCAGCGTTATGTCAGCAATCATCTGGCGGGAGTCCTCTACAGAATAGGGAGTAGTTGAAGAGTAGACCGCACAGAAGTGGGCAGCAAATTTATCTACAATGTCTTGAGGATCTGTGAGGGGGCCACCTCCCTCCCCTTGGAGTTCTGGTACTAGGCGGTCTGCCCATTCTCTCTTGTCTAGCCATGCTAGCAATTTCCCAGCTTTATCTCCCACCTCATATAACCGTCCCTGCGCAGCTCTACCCAAGGCCCGCGCCTGGTCGGTCGCCAGCGCTCTGTACTCCTGCTGCCGGAGCCGTAGATAGTGGAGTTTATCGGGTGTGACCTCCGAATCCAGGTCAGTTTCTAAGTGGCCAATCTCCGCCTCCATGGCCACTATCTCTCTGTGGTGGTCCTTTTTCTTGCCCGAGATTAGGGATAGGGCCTGGCCCCGGATCACCGTCTTAAAGGCTTCCCACAGCGTCTGCGGGGAATCCACTGATCCCTCATTGTCAATAAAGTAATTATCTATGGCTGCAAGGAGCGCTTTGCGAATTTTGGGATCTCTAAAATACCACGGGTTGATGGGGGCCACCCTTCCCACTTGCTTATAATCAAGAACCATGTGAAGCCAAACCGGAGAGTGGTCGGAGATACCCCTGGCCAGATGTCTAGTCTCATGGATGTGTGCAATCTGAGATGCGGGAACCAGAAAGTAGTCGATACGTGAGAGGCTCCCGTGCGCCCCGAGTGAAAGGTGTATTGCATTGTGTTTGGGTGATAGGTCCGCCAGCTATCCACCAACCCCATGGTCTCGAGAAATTCCGGAAGCCAACCGGAGGTGGGGCTCAATGTACGGGGGGGATATCGATCTAGCGCGCCCGAGACTACTGAGTTTAAGTCCCCTCCCAGGATTAACAGACTTTCTGGAATAGCTAGCAATATAGTTCCTAAATCCCTAAAGGTGGCGGCCTGCAGGCCAGGTGGTACATAAACCGAAAGGAGTGTGATGGGGTGCCCCGCCCATGTTCCCGTGACTCCAATGTATCGTCCCCGATCGTCTGCCCAGGTTGCGCTTACCACCAGAGGAAAGGATTTCTTCATCATAATACCCACCCCTCTTGAGCTGGAGGTGAATCCCGCATGGGCCAACATTATGTAGCCTCCTCTATGTAGTGCCTTGCATGTATTGCCGATGAGATGGGTTTCTTGGAGTAATACAATGTCGGGGGCCTGACGTTTGATGTACTGGAGAACAACACTACGTTTTATCTTGTCCCCTAACCCGTTGACATTCCAGCTTAACAATTTGATTCCTACGTCTCTCCGTGTAGCCATGATTGATTAAAAGATATCTCTACTCTTTCTACAGGAGTAGCAGCGTGTGTTTCGGCTTCCTCCTCAGGCGGTACTACTAATGATGCTGATACAACAAACACAACAAAAACCAAACAAAACATTCCCTCCCAACAACCCCCCACCCCGCTGCCCTGCACTCTGGGCCTAGAACTGCCCATCGAAAACTTGCAGAGTGCCTGTCGCCCTTGGAATGAACTAAGAGTCCCCCACAAGTCAAGTGTACATCCTCCTTGCACGAGTGTGCCAAGTCTAAGAGGGTCCACAGCCACGAAGGCTCAGAGAGAGAGAATACCCACCCACAACCCACCCCACAACAGGCCCAACATATTCCGTACAAAGATGCATGGCGATACAGCCCTCTCCTCAGACAGGGCGTGTGTCCTCACTCTCACTTCGGACATGGCCGCCTGGGCTCCGCATTCCACGGCGCTCGATCCAGTCAGCTGCAGCCTCGGGCTGCTCGAAAAACCAGGCCCGTCCATCCGCCTCGACCCGAAGACGTGCTGGAAAGAGCATCGCATATTTCAGTCCTCTCTCTCTAAGCACTTTTTTCACGGAGAGGAACGACCTCCTCTGCGTCTGCACCCTCTGTGTGAAATCCGGGAAAAAGGTTATGTCTGCGTTTTCGTAGCGGAGGGGGGCCCGCGCCCTGGCGTTCTGTAGGACGACATCCCTGTCCCGGAAGTTTAGAACTCTGGCCAACATTGGCCGCGGGGGCGCGCCCGGCCTAGGACGGCCGCCCCGGACCCTATGTGCCCGTTCGATGACAAAGAACTTACTGAGGCCTTTGGGCTGAAGATGTGTCAGGATGAGGTCCTCCACGAATAGGTCAGGGGATTGCCCCTCCGATTTCTCTGGAACACCCAGGATGCGGAGGTTGTTGCGCCGCATGCGGCCTTCGTAGTCGTCCAGTTTTAGGTCAGTGATGTTACGCGAGTTTTGTAATTCGCGGACTTCTCCTTGGAGTTGGGCGACATCTCCGACGAGGCTCGTGGCGGTGATCTCCACCTGCTTCACCTTCTCGTTCAGTTTTCCCAGATCCGCCCTGATGAGGTTCACGTCAATAGCCATGGTGTCCATTTTATGTTCCAGGGAGGTTTTGACTCCAGTGATAGCGTCCATGATGTCTTTTAATGATAATTCCTGCTCTTCTTCGCCCAGGCCACTCTGGGAGGCTCCTCCGGATAGTCGGCTCTGGTGCGTGTCTTTGGGGACAGTGTAGCGGTCCAGTTTGTTAGTTTGCGTCCCTCTGGGCCCCCGGGTCCCAGGGCCTTTACTCCGATCCATTACGCCACTGAGCAGGTACTCAGGCCTTCCCCGATCACTCTGGAGAGTCGGCTGTCTGGGCCTCAGGCTGTCTTCCACCAGCCGGCGAAGCAGTGGTCCCGCTGGCCTCAATAGGTCAGGTGGAGGGAGAGCCAACACAGGCTCTGAGATCCCGCCGGGAGCTCCACTCTATGTGGTGGGGCTGCAAATGTATGTTCTGGTTTCAGGAGTGGGACTTAAGCCTCCCCAGGCCTGGAGCGTCCTCTCCCCTGGGTCGCCTTGTACGCTTTCTGTCTGCCAGGGGGGGGGGGTGTTTTCCCCACTGCCCACACTACCGTAGCTCTCCCTAGGTCCTGTCGGTGGTATGCCTGTGATCTCAACACAGTGGGCCTCCCCGCTCAGGGTCCAGTGTCTGGATTCGTCGCAGTTCGTGGGGGGGGAGCGGGATGGTGAGCCACCGGCCCTCGCGTTGCAGCCCTGCCGCTCGCTGACTGCACCCCTAACGCGCAGGACAGGACTGCGCCTGGGCCTTTCCTGCTGGATGAAGTTTCTATTCCGGCCCCACTTGCCTGCGGGTTATGGCGGGGTCCCGATTTGTTTGGGGCGAGTCGCAGTCTCTCTGCAGCGATGACGTATCCCGGGCCTCACGCCGCGAAAAGTCCCCGACCCGGCTGGGCCGTTCCCGGGCCTCTCGCAGCACTGTGTGTCCCGGCTTCTGGCTGGACGGTAGGCCTCACCGCTTCCGCCCCCGTAACTTTGGTGCCAGGCGTCTGACACAAGCCGGAGCGGGCGGGGTGGTAACCGCTGGTGTTCCGATGCAGGGATCCTCTCTCGGAAGACACGGATCTATGTGCCGGATAGGTGTTTGGGAAGGGTCGGGCGGCGGAGCTCTACTTTACGCGGCCATCATGGATCGCTGCTTGGCCACGCCCCCCCCAAATTATTGTTAACAAAGAAATTAACTGGATAGACAGACGGTTTGTCACAAAGGCCAAATACCTGGGGGTGATTGTGATGGCAAATGTGGATGAAATTGTGGCAGAAAATCTAATCCCTTTGGCTACTGAAACAAAAAGAGCGCTTAACCGAATTAACAATCTACACTTGACCTTAGTGGGTAGATGCAATGTAATTAAAATGACTTATTTCCCAAAATTACTTTATTTTTTTCGATCTATCCCACTAGAATTTAACAAAATCTTGCTACAAAAATTTCAGCAACTCTTTACACAATTTATATGGGCTTATTCACAACCCAGACGGGCGCTAAAGCAACTGTCTCTTCCCAGGGAGAGGGGTGGATGGGCTTTCCCTAATATAGTGCTCTATTACTGGGCTTCAGTTTTACAATATAGTGTGGAATTGGTGAAGGAACACTCCTTCTCTCCTCCTATTGGGCTCCCTTCGCCATTTCAATTACTATTAGGAGAAGAGGCCCGTGGCTGTCTCATCAGACAAATGTCTTTTGGATACCACAAGCGAGTTAGATTCAAGACACTGATGAGCTCCTTTAAGGTCTTTTGCAATGTTCGTAGGATTTACGGGCTAGGTAGAATGAACTATTTCTCCCCTATCATCAAGAATTGTAATTTGCCTGCTATTTTTGGGAGGTCTTATTTGCAAGCTTGGTATAAAGCCGGTATTTTAAAACTGGGAGACCTAATCTCTACTGAAGGTATTAAATCTTTTGCTGAGCTTCAAAGTAAGTATGGATTGAAAGACCAAGATGCTTTTAAGCATATTGCTATACACAATTTTTTGTCTCGGAAAGCTGGAGGACCCGCCGGGTTTGTAAAAATAGAATTTATCGAAAACTTAAGGGCCCCAGTTATGCCTCGGATTGGTGCTATCTACTCCGCACTGAACAGTCAAACTCCTGATGACCTACCCAGAATAGCAGACAAATGGCAAGCAAAGTTGGAAGTCCCGCATAGTACATTTTATAATGCACTGAAACTGGCCCAGAGCGATCTGTTGTCAGCCAAATTACAGGCACAATATTTTAAAACCATTTTCTTTTTATACATTACACCTAGCAGAGTTGCCAAATGGGGAACTGGTAAGGGGACGCTGTGTCCTAGGTGCTCGGAGTTTGGGGTAGACGCAGTACACGTTTGCCACCTGCCCGAAACTTACTCCACTTCTTGTTAAAATGCAGGATTTTCTTGGGAGGGTTATTTCCCAGGCCATAGAGCTGACCCCCACGACTATCGTATTAGGGACCCAAGAGGTGGTCAGTAGAAAGAAAGGCGGGGCACTCATATTTGTGGCAATGACGGTGTGGAGGATCTGCATAGCATCAGTATGGGTAGACGCAGATCCTCCTCTTTTCTCCCAATGGCTGGCTAGATTAGTCGCGACCTATCATCTTGAGAAGGCTATCTATGCCAAAAAAGGTCGTAAAGGGCAAAGGAAGGGACTAGACATTTGGGAACCCCTAACTACCTGGCTGCATCAGACTGGTTCATAGGGATAACCAGTCTCTTTGTTAACTTAAGGGCCGCTCTCTCTCCAATTGGCGTATATTAAAATCATGGTAGTTTAGGATGTTGCCATGTTTTTTCTCCTGTCTCCTTTGGTTTTACGTGATTTCTTGTCCTTTTTTCTTTCTTTTTTTCTTTTTCTCTCTCTACTTATGTCTATCCAGTGTATAATTTGTTTTGTTATTTACTTTTATGTCTTTGATTCGTATTGCCGCACAAGGGGGAGGGTGGGGGGGTTCTGGAGGGTTTTACGACATTGTCTTACCTCTGTAACAATACTTTGGATAAAAAAAAAAAGAAAAAAAAAAGAAAATTGATTTTTGGACTGTACAAAAAATGATTCAAAATGTCAATTGGATTGTGCCTCATGTTGAATAACTACTTTTTAAAGCCTCATAGTGACCAAAATTGCCATTTTTACACACTTTTCCTCCTACTCAGACGCTTCTATTTTGGCCGATTTCAGGCAGGAAAATGACTTTAAACACACTTATTTTAGTTTCAAAAGTGATAATTCATATGCAATAGTTATTACAGTCAAAAGACTAAACATTAAAAAATCACCATTACTGACCATCTGGAGAAAGTTCGACAGGTCCGGGGTCATCGTTTTTCATCAGAAAATTGATTTTTTGGACTGTACAAAAAATGATTCAAAATGTCAATTGGATCATGCCTCATGTCGAATAACTACTTTTTAAAGCCTCATAGTGACCAAAATTGCCATTTTTACACACTTTTCCCTCTACTCGGACGCTTCTATTTTGACTGATTCCGGGCAGGAAAATGACTTTAAACACACTTATTTTAGTTTCAAAAGTGATAATTCATATGCAATAGTTATTACAGTCAAAAGACTAAACATTAAAAAATCACCATTACTGACCATCTGGAGAAAGTTCAACAGGTCCAGGGTCATCGTTTTTCTTCAGAAAATTTATTTTTTGGACTGTAAGAAAATGATTCAAAATGTCATTTGGATTGTGCCTCATGTTGAATAACCACTTTTTAAAGCATTACAATGACCAAAATTGCCATTTTTACAGAACTTTCCTCCTAATCAGAAGCTTCTATTTTGACTGATTTCGGGCAGGAAAATGACTCTAAAGAAACTTTTTTTAGTTCCAAAAGTGATAATTCAAATGCAATAGTTATTTACAGTCAAAAGATTAAAAATTAAAAAATGGCCATTCCTGACCATCTGGAGAAAGTTTGACAGGTCCGGGGTCGTCTGATTTTCATCTGAAAATTAATTTTTTGGACTGTACAAAAAATGATTCAAAATGTCAATTGGATCATGCCTCATGTTGAATAACCACTTTTTAAAGCGTCACAGTGACCAAAATTGCCATTTTTACAGACTTTTCCCCCTACTCAGAAGCTTCTATTTTGACCGATTTCGGGCAGGAAAATGACTCTAAACACACTTATTTTAGTTCCAAAAGTGATAATTCATATGCAATAGTTATTTACAGTCAAAAGATTAAATATTAAAAAATCACCATTCCTGACCATCTGGAGAAAATTCGACGGGGTCATCGTTTTTCATCAGAAAATAGATTTTTTGGACTGTACAAAAAATGATTCAAAATGTGAATTGGATTGTGCCTCATGTTGAATACCACTTTTTAAATCCTCAAAGTAACCAAAATTGCCATTTTTACAGACTTTTCTACCTACTCAGAAGATTATATTTTGACCGATTTTGGGCAGGAAAATGACTCTAAACACACTTATTTTAGTTCCAAAAGTGATAATCCATATGCAATAGTTATTTACATTCAAAAGATGAAACAATAAAAAATCACAATACCTGACCATCTGGAGAAAGTTCGACGGGGTCATCGTTTTTCATCAGAAAATTGATTTTTGGACTGTACAAGAAATGATTCAAATGTCAATTGGATTGTGCCTCATGTTGAATAACCACTTTTTAAAGCCTCACAGTGACCAAAATTGCCATTTTTACAGACCTTTCCTCCTACTCAGAAGCTTTTATTTCGACCGATTTCGGGCAGGAAAATGATTCTAAACACACTTATTTTAGTTCCAAAAGTGATAATTCACATGCAATAGTTATTTACAGTCAAAAGATTAAATATTAAAAATCACCATTCCTGACCATCTGGAGAAAGTTCGACAGGTCCGGGGTTATCTTTTTCATCAGAAAATTGATTTTTTGGACTATACAAAAAACTATTCAAAATGTCAATTGTATCATGCCTTGTTGGACTTGGCCCTTTTTGGCAGGTTCACCCCCTGAACTTTTTGCCTTGTCTGGAACCTGGTGTTGGTGATTTTAGGCCTCTGGGCACTTTCGCACTGTGGTCCAGTGGAAAGTGCGTGCGCTCTCTGTGTTACATTGGTGAGCTTGGCCTGCCCTCCCATAGGAATGCATGAGGGATTCCCTGATCAGTGTGTGTCAGTGGTAATTCCTGGTATGAGAGGAGCGGCTGGGCGAGTTTAGTATGTATGAACTCGTGAGAATAAATGCTGCGCAATGGTGTGCGCAGATTTATGATGACTGGTGGAGAAATGCCACTTTCAGAAGTTGGCATTTCTGTGTGCTGTGTGTCTGCCTGCCTGATGTGAATTGCATGTCTGGCTTGTGAGTGACAGGGGCTGGGAGGTGTGTGTGGCTCCAGGAGGGGCAGGGTGAGTCAGCGCTGGGCTGAATAGGACCTCTGGGCTAAGAGTAGTGGGAGGGGTAATCCCCTGACTCTGAATAGGAAGGTGCCTGCCCTAGTGAATGCTGGATCCGCCCCCTGTGGTGTGTCTGATCACTGAGCCCCACCTGACAAAGGGGAAGAGGAGCTTCGAAAACAAAGTGCTCCAAATCCCCCCTAAACCAGTTCTGACTGGTATCCCCAAGCCCTGTGCTGTGACACAAAGAGAAAGGGTGTATACAAGTAGAGGGGCTGTGACCCCATGAAATTGTTCAGTCCCAGGATGCCATGATGCTGTACTAATCCTGCTGGGGCGTGCTGCTGTTGGGGCCCAGGAGGATTTGCCATGAGGGCTGCCTCCCTGGGCCCTGCATTGCCCCCTTTATCTCCAAAGGACTTATTCTCTTAAACTACAGGACCTTGGTTTGCTTCTAAGCGCCCTGGGAGCGCTTGACTTTTACTTTGAAGAGCACCTGTCTCTTTGCTGCGAGGAGCGAGTGGGCTATCGCAGCGCTACGCTGCATATGGAGAGAGAGAGGGAATCCCCGGGCGTAGGGATTCCCCCAGTGATGCAGAAATGGCGGGTGCCCACCCGCATTCGTTTGGTGCTTTGCGGGTGCCCACCCCGCATTAAGGTGCGTCTGGTAGCGGGAGCCCACCCGCGTTATATTTTAAAATACGAGGGAGCCTACCCCTCATCACTGCCGCAACGCGAGTGAAATCACCGCCGCGGCCCGTGCCGCAAACAGGAAGTCAGGCACGTCTGCCTGGGACATGGGCGGAGCCGGCGGCAGGGCCGGAACAGGGGCCGGTGTTGTGCAGCGGGGCTCCCGTGAGCGGTTGGGAGCCCTGGTGAGGAAAGGAGGAGCCTACCCAGCCTCCACGAGCACTGCTGTAAAGTCCCGGGTGAAGAGAAAAGGTGGCAGAGGCCGCCGATGGCAGCCGGGCTCCCATGAGGGAAGGGAAGCCCCATGCCGCAAGAGGAGAAACAGAGTTCCCCCGCACAGAGGAGACCAGGAGAAGTGCTGCCGGTCCCGCCTGCCGAGAGAGGAGCAGCGCAGTGACCCACGAGGAGCCGGTGAGTGAAGGCTCGAGGTGGTGGTGCCGTCAAGGCACAGCACCGGTGCAAGGGGGATCCTGAGTGGCCCCGTCTGGCAGCGGGCCGCTCCAATGAGGCATACTTAGTGTTTGGGGGCCTAGAGGGGCCCATGATTCTCCCCGTGTTTTAGCTGATCTCAGCTGTCCTGCGAGAGCGCAGGCAGCTGCAACGTTTTGGGGGCAGTTTCTGTTGAGAGTGGAAGAGCCCCAGAGGGCCCCAGAGTCTTAGGGGCAGATCGAGGCACATTGTCGGTGCCTGGGCGGTCCCGCCAGAGAGCGGGCCGCCCCAACTATGGGACGCATGTTTTACAGCCCCGTGGGGGTCCAGAGGGCACAGAGGTGCCGGGCCCCCCTTTAGGAAAGTGCCACAGCTGCGCCGCACCAGCGCGGGCAGCTGCAGCGAGATGGGCATTTTGGTGTTAGAAGTCCCCGAGTGGGACAGGAGAGGAAGGCACAGTGGTGCCAGGCCTTATTCTCCACAGCTGCGCAGCACTTAGTGCCAGCTGCTACGTTTAGGCCACAGTTCTTTGGGGGCATATTTTGAGAGAGGAGTGAGATGCACTCCTTTGCCCTAGCGCAATGGCGCACATTTGATTCCGCTGCATAGGCAGCAGGCCTGACATTCTGGACACAGGGCGTTTGAGCCCCTTGAGAAGGCCAGTTGGCCAGGGGGTCAGTGATTTACATAACGTTAGGAAATGTGATGCTTTACTGTGATTCATGCCTCTAAATTAGTTTAGGGATGAGATTATGTGCGTAATGTGTTTATGCCAGTGAGATTATTTCCTACTGTGAATATACCCCTAATGTGAGTGATACTTAGGAGGTTAGGGTCTAATATGTTAGACTGATGAGGTTGGCGTACAATGTGTTTGGCGCCTAATGTGATACTGTGCATAATGTGGTTTATGTTACAGGCTGATACTGAGTACAGTGGTTACCAGTGATTACTGGTTGTACGGTTATGATGTGTGCTACATTTATTATAAGTGCTACAGTTACTAAGTTCGCTTGTGCTGGTTCTGACAGTGGTCCAGTTGGCCCTGTCAGGTATAAATAATCCCTTGTAAATATGACCCCTTGCCAGGTGGCACGATGTATATTATGTGAGTACTATTCTAATGTGTTTTATGATAATACAAAGGCTATTTTTGATATAACCTTGTGTGGAGTTCTTTTTGTAGTGTGCCTGGTATGTTGTTGCTGTGTGCGTGCGCAAATGCTTTACACATGGCCTCCGGGATAAGCCTGACTGCTCGTGCCAAGCTACCAAGGGGGTGAGCAGGGGTTATCTTTGGCGTGTAACTCCCTCGCCCTGACTAGAGTGGTGGTCTCTGCCTGGCTTTGGCGCAAGCCTTAGCCAACCAGAGATCCCATTTCTAACATGCCTCATTTTGAATAACCACTTTTCAAGGCCTCACATTGACCAAAATTGCCATTTTTACCGACTTTTCCTGCTACTCAAAAGCTTCTATTTTGACCGATTTCAGGCAGGAAAATGACTCGAAACACACTTATTTTAGTTCCAAAAGTGATAATTCATATGCAATAGTTATTTACAGTTAAAAGATTAAACATTAAAATATCAGCATTACTGACCATCTGGGGTCTTTTTCATGAGAAAATTGATTTTTTGGACTGTACAAAAAATGATTCAAAATGTCAATTGGATCGTGCCTCATGTTGAATAACTACTTTTTAAAGCCTCACAGTGACCAAAATTGCCTTTTTTCAAACCTTTCCTGCTACTCAGAAGCTTCTATTTTGACCGATTTCAGGCAGGAAAATGACTCTAAACACACTTATTTTAGTTCCAAAAGTAAATAATTCACATGTAATAGTTATTTACAGTCAAAGGATTAAACATTAAAAAATCACCATTACTGACCAACTGGAGAAAGTTCGACATGTCCGGGGTCATCGTTTTTCATCAGAAAATTGATTTTTGGACTGTACAAAAAATGATTCAAAATATCAATTGGATCGTGCCTCATGTTTAATAACCACTTTTTAAAGCCTCACAGTGACCAAAATTGCCATTTTTACAGACCTGTCCTCCTACTCAGAAGCTTTTATTTCGACCAGTTTCGGGTAGGAAAATGACTAAACACACTTATTTTAGTTCCAAAAGTGATAATTCATATGCAATAGTTATTTACAGTTAAAAGATTAAACATTAAAAAATCACCATTCCTGACCCTCTGGAGAAAGTTCAACAGGTCCGGGGTTATCGTTTATCAGAATATTGATTTTTTGAACTGTACAAAAAACGATTCAAAATGTCAATTGGATCGTGCCTCATGTTGAATAAAAACTTTTTAAAGCCTCACAGTGACCAAAATTGCCATTTTTACAGACTTTTCCTCCTACTCAGAAGCTTCTATTTTGACTGATTTCGGGCAGGAAAATGACTTTAACACACTTATTTTAGTTCCAAAAGTGATAATTCATATGCAATAGTTATTTACAGTCAAACGATTAAACATTAAAATATCACCATTACTGACCATCTGGAGAAAGTTCGACAGGTCCGGGTTCATCCTTTTCCATCAGAAAATTGATTTTTTGGACTGTACAAAAAACGATTCAAAATGTCAATTGGATCGTGCCTCATGTTGAATAACTACTTTTTAAAGCCTCATAGTGAGCAAAATTGCCATTTTTACAGACTTTTCCTCCTACTCAGAAGCTTCTACTTTGACCGGTTTCGGGCAGGAAAATGACTCTAAACACACTTATTTTAGTTCCAAAAGTGATAATTCATATGCAATAGTTATTTACAGTCAAAAGATTAAACATAAAAAAATCACCACTCCAGAGAATCTGTAGAAAGTTCGACAGGTCTGGGGTCATCGTTTTTCATCAGAAAATAGATTTTTTTGGACTGTACAAAAAATGATTCAAAATGTCAATTGAATTGTGCATCATGTTGAATAACCACTTTTTAAAGCCTCACAGTTACCAAAATTGCCATTTTTAAAAGACCTTTCCTCATACTCAGAAACTTCTATTTTGATCGATTTCGGGCAGGAAAATGACTCTAAACCCACTTATTTTAGTTCCAAAAGTGATAATTCATATTCAATAGTTATTTAAAGTCAAAAGATTAAACATTAAAAAACTCACCATTCCTGACCATCTGGAGAAAGGTCATCGTTTTATCAGAAAATTGATTTTCGGACTGTACAAAAAATGATTCAAAATGTCAATTGGATCGTGCCTCATGTTGAATAACCACTTTTTAAAGCCTCACTGTGACCAAAATTGCCATTTTTACAGACTTTTCCTCCTACTCAGAAGCTTCTATTTTGACCGATTTCAGGCAGGAAAATGACTCTAAACACACTTATTTTAGTTCCAAAAGTGATATTTCACATGCAATAGTTATTTACAGTCAACAGATTAAACATTAAAATATCACAATTCCTGACCATCTGGAAAAAGTTCGACAGGCCGGGGTCATCGTTTTTCATCAGAAAATTTATTTTTGGGACTGTAAAAAAATGATTTAAAATGTCAATTGGATCGTCCCTCATGTTGAATAACCACTTTTTAAAAAGCCTCACAGTGACCAAAATTGCCATTTTTACAGACTTTTCTTCCTACTCAGAAGCTTCTATTTTGACCAATTTCGGGCAGGAAATTGACTCTAAACACACTTATTTTGGTTCCAAAAGTGATATTTCACAATCAATAGTTATTTACAGTCAAAAGATTAAACATTCGGGGCGTGGCTTAGGAGCCAGAGGAGATGGCCGCCGCTCTGGAGAGCTCCGTGGGGATATAACGCGACGGAAATCCTCCGGGACTCCAACCCGGTCGCACGAGCCGCAGAACCGCAAATCTATGTAGCGGAACCTCTTCTGCCTTAAAGGAGACCTTCGCGGCTGCATGGGGTGAGCGAAAAATGACTTTTTCAGCGGATCGCGGCTCGCTCATGACTCGCGGCTGCCATTTTGTTTTTTTTGTTTTTGTCGCTCCCCCTGCTTCCCGCTTGATAATCTGATGCACGTTCCGCCCTGAGATATGCTTCACAGGAAATATACTTGAACTTCCACCTCATTTTCCTCTGCTATTGAGCTTGTACCAGCAGTGCTTCTTTTTGGCTGATTTAGGGCACAGTCTCCACTCTCCTCAGAAGTGCATATTGTACTTTTAGCCGCCATTTTAGGTTTTGGAACTCACACTCCAGTTCTCTTCTCCTCACTTTCCTTCAACGACAATGTTACGCTCCAATCGCAGCGGTGCTCAACCCATTAATACTAGCTGCGCATCATTAGAAGACAATAATCCTTTCAGTGTGTTGCAAGACAACATGGATGAGGTAGTCAAGGATGCTGTTGCAACAAAGTGTTCATCCCCTAATAATTCTCGTTCTGGCTCTAAAATTAATTCCAAAATACCTTCTGCGTCTACTTCTACACCAGGTAACGTAAACGAGTGAAGACGAACCCTCCTTCCCCCACCAACTCTTCCTCCTCAATCTCCATGGAACTTTTACTTGAAGAAATCCGCTCTCTCAAGCCTTATATGGCGGAAACAAATTCTCGTCTTCAAAGCCTTGAGGAGAACTGGTCTCATACCGAACAAAAAGTTGAAGACCTTGACAGAAGAGTTGCTTCAGTCCAAGTGATCACCGACCAGGTTCCCTACTTGGACAGAGAAGTACAACGTCTTAAACAACAAGTTGAAAACTTGGAAAACCGTAACAGGCGGAACAACCTACGCATTTACGGTCTTGCGGAGGGTCTTGAAGGTGCTAATCCTATTTCCTTTTTTCAATCCTTTCTGCCAACGCTTCTGGGACTTCCAGACTCTCCCACTTTGAACATTCAACGAGCTCATCGCTTAGGTCAGTATCTCGCTCTGCCAGCTCCTCGTCCTCTCCAATGAAACCTAGAGGTGTAATACTATACTTTCTAGAATACACAGATCTGCTTAAAGTCATTCAAGCTGGCAAACAAAAAGGGAGGATCACTTGGAATGGTTCTAGTCTTTTTTTCGCTCAGGACTATGCCAAAGTCACTGCGGACCGTCGGAAGAAATTTCTGGATATGAGGCCTGCTCTCCGTAGCCTAAACGCTAGATATGGCTTATTTCATCCGTGCCTCTTCAAGGTCACTTATAACAATAAAACGACAAACTATGAGGATCCTGCACTTCTTCAACACTTTCTGGACACCTGCAGAGATGAATCCATGGACATTCCTCGATCATAATAGTCTTGAGTATTTCAAGGATGTTTGCCGTTGCATGTTTTTATTCTCTTTCTTGTTGTCTTTGGTTATGTCTTGAGATCCTCTGTTAATTTAATTCTTTTCCCTCGTATCAGGTGCGGTTCGGTGGTCCTTTGATGCATGCTCCCTCTTGTTTATTCCTGGAGGATTTCCCTTTGCCGCCTTCTCCTAGAGTCGCCCGTCCGGTGTGCTACCTCCCTCATGTGGCTCCTCCATCCCCGTTCTCATTGTCTCTATGTGGTATGTCTTTTTGGTATTTTTCGTTATTACCATATGTTGGATTTCAATTATATTTCTGTTTCTTGTTATGTTCTCTCCTCTTCCTTTTTCCGCCTTTCCCTCTTTTCTTCTTTCTCTCTTTTCCCTTTTTTCTTTTTTGTATTCAAGGAAAGTGTATTTATTCCTCTTTCTTTTCGCTTTCTAATTCTGAAATTCCTTTTAAATCTTTTTCTATCCACATTTCTTCTTTCTCTCACTAATGATTTTGGTTCTCTTGTTATTTGCATAGTAACTGTGCATGTTAAACTTTATTGGTTATATTTAGAGTTATTACATGAAACGTTAAAGGAGTAAATAATCCTATAAAAAGACAATGGATTTTAACCCATTTAGCTAAATTAGATGCGGACATTGCACTAATTCAAGAAACCCATTTGTCGGATGCTGAAGCATCTAAATTGAAACGAGGCTGGGTGGGTAATGTTTTATCTTCTCCAGCTCTAGGTAAGAAGAATGGAGTCTCTATTTTGTGTCATAAGAAACATCAGATCTCAGTTGTTCACCAAGAATCAGATTCGGAGGGTCGTTGGGTAATTGTTAAACTTCTCATAAATCAAATAGCTTTAATTCTTTTTAATATTTATGCACCAGTTACTGTCGACAATGCTTTTGGACTTATGTATCTGATAAACTTCTTATGTTTGATGATGAATATGTTATTTTCGGTGGAGATTGTAACCAGGTTATTGACCCTATATTAGACAGGCATTCTTCTGTTAAATTCTTTAACACCAAGATGCATTCACAATTTACTTCCACCATACGTCGTAAATCTTTAGTTGACATATGGAGGCTGTGCAATCCAGACATTCGAGAATATAGCTTTTATTCCACCCCGCATCATTCACAATCCCGAATAGATTACCTCTTTTTAGCAAATCCCTATCTCAACAGGTCTCTCATTCCGAAATTGGCTCTATTCTAATATCAGATCACGCCCCAGTTTATGTTGATTTCGAATTGCTACCTTTTTCCCCCATGCAGGTAGATGGCGTTTCAATAATACTCTACTATCTGATCCTAATTTTTCAAGCCAATTCACTTCCTTTGTGTCTGAGTTCTTTTCTTTCAACACTACTCCGGACTCTCCTCCCGTAATGATCTGGGATTCCTTCAAAGCTGCTGCTAGAGGCTTTGTTATTAACTTTGTCTCACAAAAGAAGAAATATCTTAAAGCCAAAAACTCCCAGTTACTTACCAAGATCAAGCAACTTGAATATATTTATTATCACTCAAATTCTGAAATTTCGTTAAAAAACCTTGACGCAAAGTTTACCTTTAATAAATTATCTACTGAAGCTGCAACTTCTTATCTTTTAAAAAGCAGTGCTCGTTATTATGGGGGCCAAAATAAAATGGGGAAATTACTAGCCAACTACCTTAAAATACGACGCGAACGGACCAAAATAGAATCTCTGCGGAGTACTGCCGGTACCTCTTTATTTAAAGATAACGATATTTTAAACGAGTTTGTTTCATTTTATAAAAATTTATATACCCCTGAGCAGCAACCGTCTTCAAGCAATCTCTCTTCTTATTTTCAATCTATTGAACCCCTCCTCCTCATGATACGGATTTTAATTCATTAGAATCCGATATCACTTTATCCGAAATCACACATGCAGTCTCGGTATTAAAAAGAGGAAAAGCTCCAGGTCCGGACGGATTCACTATTGAATTTTATGCGCACTTTGCTAATCTGCTTCTCCCGAATCTCTTATCCCTTTTTAATTATTTTATTTCAGATGGCTCTTCCTCTGGAACTTTTCAGGAGGCCATGATCTGTTTAATACCAAAAGAGAATAAGGACCCCTCCCTTTGCAAAAACTATCGTCCAATCTCCTTAGTCAATATGGATTATAAGATATTTGCAAAAATCCTCGCTCTTCGTATTGATCCTATTTTACCTAACCTTATTGGCCCTGAACAATCGGGATTTGTAAAAGGTCGTCTATCATCCGATAACTCCAGAGTCTTTTTAATATTCTTAGCAAAGCTTCCTCTCTTGATTACCCCATTGCAGCTATAGCATTGGATGCAGAAAAAGCGTTTGATAGGATTAGGTGGGATTTCATGTTTCGGGCATTAAAGTGGATAGGGTTTCCTCCTAAATTAATATCTTTTATTTCACTATTGTATTCTAATCCTAGAGCTTCTATTTTCGTTAATGGCAAAACTTCGGACTATTTTCCTCTCTTCAGGGGAGTACGTCAGGGTTGCCCCCTTTCACCTCTCCTATTCATCATTGCATTAGAACCCTTTTTGACCAAAATTCGGCAAGATACTCAAATTTCTGGTTTTCAACTTGGAACATCTCAGGTCAAAATGTCAGTTTATGCGGATGATAATCTCCTATATTGTTCTAACCCTTCTACGTCCATTCCCTCTTTTCTAAAACAGGTTGATACATTTTCCAAATTGTCTGGCTATCGCCTTAACCCAGACAAATGTGAAGTGCTTCCTCTCAATGTGCTTTGCCCTAAGCAAGATTTTGCTTCTACTGGCTTCTCTTGGCAAATATCTAAGATAAAATATCTGGGCCTATGGTTCTCTTCAAACATTCCGGAAACAATAAAACTAAATTTTGACCATATTATCAAAACTCTATCTGACTCTATGGATCGTTGGCACCCGCTTTTTCTTTCCTGGTGGGGACGACTAGATTCCATCAAGATGATGCTTTCTCCTTTGATTTTATATATTCTCTCTATGATTCCTGGATTCTATTTTAAGAAAATTGATTCTCTTTTAATAAAATTTCTTTGGAAGAACAAACCCCCCCGAATAGCTCTGTCTACGTTGAAGACAGACAAGACCTCTGGGGGTCTTAAATTTCCGGATTTCAAGTCTTATCATTATGCTTTCTCTTTAAAGCAATCTTCCCGTTGGCTTTCTCCTAATCAGTGTATACACCCTCCCATCTGGATGTCTGTAGAAAAGTATTACATGTCCCCTTTTGATTTTAAAGAATCTCTTGCTTTCACTAATAAGATTTCCTCTTTTCGAACCCCTGTTATTTCTTATACACGTAAAATTCTCGCTCCTCTTTTACCTTCCTCATATCCCTCTCATTCCTCATTAGATCAACAGCCCATTTGGCATAATAACTTATTACGCATTAATAATCGCACTATTTACTGGAAATCATGGAGACTCAAGGGATTACTCTGGATCTCACAATTATTATTCAATGATGTTCCTCTATCCTTTTTGGATCTTCAAAAAAAGTTTTCCTTACCATCTTCTTGTAGAGCTCATTACAATCTACTAATTCCCGCACTTTCCCAATATCTTCTTTCCGTACCATCTACTCCCACTCCTCCTACCAGATGTTCTACTCTCTTTCCCTTACTATCTACTTCTCCCTCTGCTTCATCTTTATATAAGTGTCTTTTTCCTTCCTCTGACAGAGACAAAACAAAGGCTGAATTGGCTTGGGAAAGGGATCTAACAGAATGTTGGTCGACTTCCTTCTGGGACAAGATATGGTTCAAAATTCATAAAACATCTAGAGCAGCTAACACTTCTCAAACTCTTTATTTTGTTTACCAACGCCTTTTGTTTACTCCTGCAAAGTTGGCTTCTTTCTCTACAAATTTTTCTCCGGCTTGCTGGTCTTGCCCATGCACAAATGCACATTTAAAACACATGCTTTTTGATTGTCCTCCCATACACCGTTTTTGGGAATCAGTTTGGTCGCAAATTAATAAAATTTTCAAAACCAAAGTATTATTCTCACCCTCTAACGTTTTCTTAGGATCTTTATCATCTTCCTGGCCCCAATCACCATCTAACTTCAAACTAATAGATTTACTATTAGCAGTAGCCCTCCATTTAATAACTTCCAATTGGAAACAGGCTGATAAAGTTACTTTTAGAGCATGGTGGAACGCCGTCTGTTTCCATCACAGACTTGACACTAGTTACATTACTCCCATATCTGTGTCCATTAAAAGAAACCTTTTATGGCTTCCTCTATCCACATACTTAACTTGCTTTGCCGCATCCTATGTTGCACCGGCTAATTCTTCGGATGAAGTCCGGAAACCGCCATAATTTACTAGTTGTCTTTTTTATACCCTTACATAAATTCTTGTTAATACTCCTTCCGTTGTATTTCATATTACAGTTTACTTTTTACTTTAAAAAAATAAATAAAAAAAATGCCTTTTATGCTCTCAGAAATAAATCTATTATAATGCATTTTTCTTCCCTTGTTTTTCTCTCCCCCTCCCTCCCTCCCCCTCTTTTCCTCTTCATTATTATAAACTGTTACTATGTAAGGACTATATTCTTGATGTAATGTATTTTTCAGTATATGCTGTTTTTCTTGTTCCTTTAAATTTTGTCATTCCTTAATAAACTTAAAAAAAAAAAAAAAAAAAAGATTAAACATTCAAAAATCACCATTCCTGACCATCTGGAGAAAGTTTGACAGGTCCGGGGTCATCGCTTACCATCAGAAAATTTATTTTGTGGACTGTACTAAAAAAGATAAAAAGTGTCAATTGGATCGTGCCTCATGTTTAATAAACACTTTTTAAGGCCTCACAGTGACCAAAATTGCCATTTTTACAGACTTTTCTTCCTACTCAGAAGCTTCTATTTTGACCGATTTCAGGCAGGAAAATGACTCTAAACACACTTATTTTAGTTCCAAAAGTGATAATTCACAATCAATAGTTATTTACAGTCAAAATGATTCAAAATGTCAATTGGATTGTGCCTCATGCCTCACAGTGACCAAAATTGCCATTTTTACAGACCTTTCCTCCTACTCAGAAGCTTCTATTTTGACCGATTTCAGGCAGGAAAATGACTCTAAATACACTTATTTTAGTTCCAAAAGTGATAATTCACATGCAATAGTTATTTACAGTCAAAAGATTAAACATTAAAAAAATCAATATTCCTGACCATCTGGAGAAAGTTTGACAGGTCCGGGGTCATCGTTTTTCATCAGAAAATTGATTTTTTGGGACTGTACAAAAAATGATTCAAAATGTCAATTGGATCATGCCTCATGTTGAATAACCACTTTTTAAGGCCTCACAGTGACCAAAATTGCCATTTTTACATACTTTTCCTCCTACTCAGAAGCTTCTATTTTGACCGATTTCAGGCAGGAAAATGACTAAACACACTTATTTTAGTTCCAAAAGTGATAATTCACAAGCAATAGTTATTTACAGTCAAAAGATTAAACATTAAAAAACACCATTCCTGACCATCTGGAGAAAGTTTCATCAGAAAATTGATTTTTTGGACTTTACAAAAAATGATTCAAAATGTCAATTGGATCATGCCTCATGTTGAATAACCACTTTTTAAGGCCTCACAGTGACCAAAATTGCCATTTTTACATACTTTTCCTCCTACTCAGAAGCTTCTGTTTTGACTGATTTCAGGCAGGAAAATGACTAAACACACTTATTTTAGTTCCAAAAGTGATAATTCACAATCAATAGTTATTTACAGTCAAAAGATTAAACATAAAAAATCACAATTCCTGACCATCTGGAGAAAGTTTGACAGGTCCGGGGTCATCGTTTACCATCAGAAAATTGATTTTGTGGACTGTACTAAAAATGATTAAAAATGTCAATTGGATCGTGCCTCATGTTTAATAAACACTATTTAAGGCCTCACAGTGACCAAAATTGCCATTTTTACAGACTTTTCCTCCTACTCAGAAACTTCTATTTTGACCGATTTCAGGCAGGTAAATGACTCTAAACACACTTATTTTAGTTCCAAAAGTGATAATTCACAATCAATAGTTATTTACAGTCAAAATATTAAACAATCACAATTCCTGACCATCTGGAGAAAGTTCGACAGGTCCGGGGTCATCGTTTTTCATCAGGAAATTGATTTTTTGGACTGTACAAAAAATGATTCAAAATGTAAATTGGATTGTGCCTCATGTTGAATAACCAATTTTTAAGGCCTCACAGTGACCAAAATTGCCATTTTTCAAACCTTTCCTCCTACTCAGAAGCTTCTATTTTGACCGATTTCAGGCAGGAAAATGACTCTAAACACACTTATTTTAGTTCCAAAAGTGATAATTCACAATCAATAGTTATTTACAGTCAAAATATTAAACATTAAAAAATCACAATTCCTGACCATCTGGAGAAAGTTCGACAGGTCCGGGGTCATCGTTTTTCAGCAGAAAATTGATTTTTTGGACTGTAAAAAAAATGATTCAAAATGTCAATTGGATCATGCCTCATGTTTAATAAACACTATTTAAGGCCTCACAGTGACCAAAATTGCCATTTTTACATACTTTTCCTCCTACTCAGAAGCTTCTGTTTTGACCGATTTCAGGCAGGAAAATGACTCTAAACACACTTATTTTAGTTCCAAAAGTGATATTTCACATGCAATTGTTATTTATAGTCAAAAGATTAAACATTAAAAATTCACCATTCCTGACCATCTGGAGAAAGTTTCACAGGTCCGGGGTCATCGTTTTTCATCAGAAAATTGATTTTTTGGACTGTACAAAAAATGATTCAAAATGTCAATTGGATTGTGCCTCATGTTGAATAACCACTTTTTAAAGCCTCACAGTGACCAAAATTGCCATTTTTACATACTTTTCTTCCTACTCAGAAGCTTCTATTTTGACTGATTTCGGGCAGGAAAATGACTCTAAATACACTTATTTTAGTTCCAAAAGTGATAATTCACATGCAATAGTTATTTACAGTCAAAAGATTAAACATTAAAAAAATCAATATTCCTGACCATCTGGAGAAAGTTTGACAGGTCCAGGGTCATTGTTTTTCATCAGAAAATTGATTTTTTGGACTCTACAAAAAATGATTCAAAATGTCAATTGGATTGTGCCTCATGTTGAATAACCACTTTTTAGAGCCTCAGTGACCAAAATTGCCATTTTTACAGACTTTTCCTCCTATTCAGAAGCTTCTATTTTGACCGATTTCAGGGAGAAAAATGACTCTAAATACACTTATTTTAGTTCCAAAAGTGATAATTCACATGCAATAGTTATTTACAGTCAAAAGATTAAACATTAAAAAATCACCATTCCTGACCATCTGGAGAAATCAGAAAATTGATTTTTTGGGACTGTACAAAAAATGATTCAAAATGTCAATTGGATCGTGAGTCATGTTGAATAACCACTTTTTAAACCCTCACAGTGACTAAAATTGCCGTTTTTACATACTTTTCCTCCTATTCAGAAGCTTCTATTTTGACCGATTTCGGGCAGGAAAATGACTCTAAATACACTCATTTTAGTTCCAAAAGTGATAATTCATATGCAATAGATATTTACAGTCAAAAGATTAAACATTAAAAAATTACCATTACTGACCATCTGGAGAAAGTTCGACAGGTCCGGGGGCATCGTTTTTCATCATAAAATTGATTTTTGGGACTGTACAAAAAAGTATTCAAAATGTCAATTGGATCGTGCCTCATGTTGAATAACCACTTTTTAAGGCCTCACAGTGACCATAATTGCAATTTTTACTGACTTTTCCTTCTACTCAGAAGCTCCGATTTCGGGCAGGAAAATGACTCTAAACACACTTATTTTAGTTCCAAAAGTGATAATTCATATGCAATAGTTATTTACAGTCAAAAGATTAAACATTAAAAAATGACCATTACTGACCATCTGGAGAAAGTTTGACAGGTCCGGGGTCATCGTTTTTCATCAGAAAATTGATTTTTTGGACTGTACAAAAAATGATTCAAAATGTCAATTGGATCGTGCCTCATGTTGAATAACCACTTTTAAAGGCCTCACAGTGACCAAAATTGCCATTTTTACCGACTTTTCCTCCTACTCAGTAGTTTCTATTTTGACTGATTTCGGGAAGGAAAATAACTCTAAATCCACTTATTTTAGTTCCAAAAGTGATAATTCACATGCAATACCATTCCTGACCATCTGGAGAAAGTTTGACAGGTCCGGGGTCATCTTTTTTCATCAGAAAATTGATTTTTTGGACTGTACAAAAAGTGATTCAAAATGTCAATTGGATTGTGCCTCATGTTGAATAACCACTTTTTAAGGCCTCACAGTGACCAAAATTGCCAGTTTTACCGACTTTTCCTCCTACATAGAAGCGTCTATTTTGACTGATTTCGGGCAGGAAAATGACTCTAAACACACTTATTTTAGTTCCAAAAGTAATAATTCATATGCAATAGTTATTTCTAGTCAAAAGATTGAACATTAAAAAATCACCATTACTGACCATCTGGAGAAAGTTCGACAGGTCCGGGGTCATCGTTTTTCATCATAAAATTGATTTTTTGGACTGTACAAAAAATTATTCAAAATGTCAATTGGATCGTGCCTCATGTTGAATAACCACTTTTTAAGGCCTCACAGTGACAATAATTAACATTTTTACTGACTTTTCCTTCTACTCAGAAGCTCCGATTTCGGGCAGGAAAATAACTCGAAACACACTTATTTTAGTTCCAAAAGTGATAATTCATATGCAATAGTTATTTACAGTCAAAAGATTAAACATTAAAAAATGACCATTACTGACCATCTGGAGAAAGTTTGACAGGTCCGGGGTCTTCGTTTTTCATCAGAAAATTGCTTTTTGGACTGTACAAAAAATGATTCAAAATGTCAATTGGATCGTGCCTCATGTTGAATAACCACTTTTTAAGGCCTCACAGTGACCATAATTGCCATTTTTACAGACTTTTCCTTCTACTCAGAAGCTCCGATTTCGGGCAGGAAAATAACTCGAAACACACTTATTTTAGTTCCAAAAGTGATAATTCATATGCAATAGTTATTTACAGTCAAAAGATTAAACATTAAAAAAATCACCATTACTGACCATCTGGAGAAAGTTTGACAGGTCCGGGGTCATCGTTTACCATCAGAAAATTGATTTTGTGTGCTGTACTAAAAATGATTCAAAATGTCAATTGGATCGTGCCTCATGTTTAATAAACACTATTTAAGGACTCACAGTGACCAAAATTGCCATTTTTACAGACATTTCCTCCTACTCAGAAGCTTCTATTTTGACCGATTTCAGGCAGGAAAAGGACTCTAAATACACCTATTTTAGTTCCAAAAGTGATAATTCACAATCAATAGTTATTTACAGTCAAAAGATTAAACATTCAAAAATCACCATTCCTGACCATCTAGAGAAAGTTCGACAGGTCCGGGGTCATCGTTTTTCATCAGAAAATTGATATTTTTGGACTGCAAAAAATGATTCAAAATGTCAATTGGATTGTGCCTCATGTTGAACAACCACTTTTAGAGCCTCACAGTGACCAAAATTGCCATTTTTACATACTTTTCCTCCTATTCAGAAGCTTCTATTTTGACCGATTTCGGCCAGGAAAATGACTCTAAATACACTCATTTTAGTTCCAAAAGTGATAATTCATATGCAATAGTTATTTACAGTCAAAAGATTAAACATTAAAAAATGACCATTACTGACCATCTGGAGAAAGTTTGACAGGTCATCGTTTTTCATCAGAAAATAGATTTTTTGGACTGTACAAAAAATTATCAGAATGTCAATTGGATCGTGCTTCATGTTGAATAATCACTTTTTAAAGCCTCACAGTGACCAAATTTGCCAGCTTTACCGACTTTTCCTCCTACACAGAAGCGTCTATTTTGACTGATTTCATGTCGGAAAATGACTCTAAACCCACTTATTTGAGTTCCAAAAGTGATAATTTTACATGCAATAGTTATATCAGGTCAAAAGATTTAACATTAAAAAATCACCATTACTGACCATCTGGAGAAAGTTTGACAGTTCCGGGGTCATCGTTTTTCATCAGAAAATTAATTTTTTTGACTATACAAAAAATGATTCAAAATGTCAATTGGATCATGCCTCATGATGAATAACCACTTTTTAAGGCCTCACAGTGACCAAAATTGCCATTTTTACAGACTTTTCCACCTACTCAGAAGCTTCTATTTTGACCGATTTCGGGCAGGAAAATGAGTCTAAACACACTTATTTTATTTCCAAAAGTGATAATTCATATGCAATAGTTATTTATAGTCAAAAGATTAAACATAAAAAATCACCATTACTGATCATGTAGAGAAAGTTCAACAGGTCATCGTTTTAGATCAGAAAATTGATTTTTTGGACTGTGCAAAAAATGATTCAAAATGTCAATTGGATTGTGCCTCATGATGAATAACCACTTTTTAAGGCCTCACAGTGACCAACATGGCCATTCTTACAGACTTTTCCTCCTACTCAGAAGTTTCTATTTTGACTTACTTCGGGCAGGAAAATAACTCTAAATCCACTTATTTTAGTTCCAAAAGTGATAATTCACATGCAATAGTTATTTCCAGTCAAAAGATTAAACATTAAAAAATCACCATTACTGACCATCCAGAGAAAGTTCGACAGGTCCGGGGTCATCGTTTTTCATCAGTAAATTGATTTTTTTGGACTATACAAAAAATGATTCAGAATGTCAATTGGATCGTGCCTCATGTTGAATAACCACTTTTTAAGGCCTCACAGTGATCAAAATTGCCATTCTTACAGACTTTACCTCCTACTCAAACTTCTATTTTGACTGATTTCGGGCAGGAAAATGACTCTACTAAACACACTTATTTTATTTCCAAAAGTGATAATTCACATGCAATAGTTATTTACAGTCAAAAGATTGAACATAAAAAAAATCACCATTACTGACCATCTGGAGAAAGTTTGACAGGTGCGGGGTCATCTTTTTTCATTATAAAATTGATGTTTTTGGACTGTACAAAAAATGATTTAAAATGTCAATTGCATCGTGCCTCATGTTGAATAACCACTTTTTAAGGCCTCACAGTGACAAAAATTGCCATTTTTACAGACTTTTCCTCCTACTCAGAAGCTTCTATTTTGGCCGATTTCGGGCAGGAAAATGAGTAAACACAGCTATTTTAGTTCCAAAAGTTATAATTTATATGCAATAGTTATTTACAGTCAAAAGATTAAACTTTAAAAAATCACCATTCCTGACCATCTGGAGAAAGTTTGACAGGTCTGGGGTCATCGTTTTTCATCAGAAAATTGATTTTTTGGACTGTACAAAAAATGATTCAAAATATCAATTGGATCATGCCTCATGATGAATAACCACTTTTTAAGGCCTCACAGTGACCAAAATTGCCATTTTTACAGACTTTTCCTCCTACACAGAAGCTTCTAATATGACCGATTTCGGGCAGGAAAATGACTCTAAACACACTTATTTCAGTTCCAAAAGTGATAATTCACATGCAATACCATTCCTGACCATCTGGAGAAAGTTTGACATGTCCGGGGTCATAATATTTCATCAGAAAATTGTTTTTTTGGACTGTACAAAAAATGGTTCAAAATGTCAATTGGATTGTGCCTCATGTTGAATAACCACTTTATAAAGCCTCACAGTGACCAAAATTGCCATTTTTACATACTTTTCTTCCTACTCAGAAGCTTCTATTTTGACCGATTTCAGGCAGGAAAATGACTAAACACACTTATTTTAGTTCCAAAAGTGATAATTCACAATCAATACTTATTTACAGTCAAAAGATTAAATATTAAAAAATCACCATTCCTGACCATCTGGAGAAAGTTTCATCAGAAAATTGATTTTTTTGGACTTTACAAAAAATGATTCAAAATGTCAATTGGATCATGCCTCATGTTGAATAACCACTTTTTAAGGCCTCACAGTGACCAAAATTGCCATTTTTACAGACCTTTCGCCTACTCAGAAGCTTCTGTTTTGACCGATTTCAGGCAGGAAAATGACTAAACATACTTATTTTAGTTCCAAAAGTGATATTTCACATGCAATTGTTATTTATAGTCAAAAGATTAAACATTAAAAATTCACCATTCCTGACCATCTGGAGAAAGTTTCACAGGTCCGGGGTCATCGTTTTTCATCAGAAAATTGATTTTTTGGACTGTAAAAAATGATTCAAAATGTCAATTGGATTGTGCCTCATGTTGAATAACCACTGTGACCAAAATTGCCATTTTTACATACTTTTCTTCCTACTCAGAAGCTTCTATTTTGACTGATTTCGGGGGAGGAAAATTACTCTAAACACACTTATTTTAGTTCCAAAAGTGATAATTCACATGCAATAGTTATTTACAGTCAAAATATTAAACATTCAAAAATCACCATTCCTGACCATCTGGAGAAAGTTTGAAAGGTCCGGGGTCATCGTTTTTCATCAGAAAATTGATTTTTGGGCTGCAAAAAAATGATTCAAAATGTCAATTGGATTGTGCCTCATGTTGAATAAACACTTTTTAAGGCCTCACAGTCACCAAAATTGCCATTTTTACAGACCTTTCCTCCTACTCAGAAGCTTCTATTTTGACGATTACGGGCCGGAAAATCACTCTAAACACACTTATTTTAGTTCCAAAAGTGATAATTCACAATCAATAGTTATTTGCAGTCAAAATATTAAACCATTCCTGACCATCTGGAGAAAGTTTGACAGGTGCGGGGTCGTTTTTCATCAGAAAATTGAGTTTTTGGACTGTTAAAAAATGATTCAAAATGTCAATTGGATCGTGCCTCATGTTGAATAACCACTTTTTAAAGCCTCACAGTGACCAAAATTGCCATTTTTACATACTTTTCTTTCTACTCAGAAGCTACTATTTTGAGCGATTTCAGGCAGGAAATGACTCTAAACACACTTATTTTAGTTCCAAAAGTGATAATTCACAATCAATAGTTATTTGCAGTCAAAAGATTAAACATTAAAAAATCACCATTCCTGACCATCTGGAGAAAGTTTGACAGGTCCGGGGTCATCGTTTTTCATCATGATTTAAATGATTTAAAATGTCAATTGGATCGTGCCTCATGTTGAATAACCACTTTTTAAAGCCTCACAGTGACCAAAATTGCCAGTTTTACTGACTTTTCCTTTTACACAGAAGCGTCTATTTTGACCGATTTCGGGCAGGAAAATGACTCAAAACACACATTTTTGTTCCAAAAGTGATAATTCACATGCAATAGTTATTTACAGTCAAAAGATTAAACATTAAAAAATCACCATTACTGACCATCTGGAGAAAGTTTGACAGGTCCGGGGTCATCGTTTTTCATCAGAAAATTCACATGCAATAGTTATTTCCAGTCAAAAGATTAAACATTAAAAAATCACCATTACCAACCATCTGGAGAAAGTTCAACAGGTCCGGGGTCATCTTTTTTCATCATAAAATTGATGTTTTTGGACTGTACAAAAAATGATTTAAAATGTCAATTGCATCGTGCCTCATGTTGAATAACCACTTTTTAAGGCCTCACAGTGACAAAAATTGCCATTTTAACCGACTTTTCCTTTTACACAGAAGCGTCTATTTTGACCGATTTCGGGCAGGAAAATGACTCTAAACACACTTATTTTAGTTCCAAAAGTGATAATTCACATGCAATAGGTATTTACAGTTAAAACATAAAGAATCACCATTACTGACCATCTGGAGAAAGTTTGACAGGTCCGGGGTCATCGTTTTTCATCAGAAATTGATTTTTTCGAATGTACAAAAAATGGTTCAAAATGTCAATTGGATCGTGCCTCATTTTGAATAACCACTTTTCAAGGCCTCACTGTGACCAAAATTGCCATTTTTACCATCTTTTCCTCCTACTCAGAAGAGTCTATTTTGACAGATTTCGGGCAGGAAAATGACTCTAAACACACTTATTTTATTTCCAAAAGTGATAATTCATATGCAATAGTTATTTATAGTCAAAAGATTGAACATTAAAAAATCACCATTACTGACCATCTGGAGAAAGTTCGACAGTTCCGGGGTCATCGTTTTTCATCAGAAAATTCACATGCAATAGTTATTTACAGTCAAAAGATTAAACATTAAAAAATCACCATTCCTGACCATCTAGAGAAAGTTCAACAGCTCATCGTTTTTCATCAGAAATTTGATTTTTTGGACTTTACAAAAAATGATTCAAAATGTCAATTGGATCATGCCTCATGTTGAATAACCACTTTTTAAGGCCTCACAGTGACCAAAATTGCCATTTTTACAGACCTTTCCTCCTACTCAGAAGCTTCTATTTTGACCGATTTCAGCCAGGAAAATGACTCTAAACATACTTATTTTAGTTCCAAAAGTGATATTTCACAATCAATAGTTATTTATTGTCAAAAGATTAAACATTAAAAAATCACCTTTCCTGACCATCTGGAGAAAGTTTGACAGGTCCGGGGTCATTGTTTTTCATCAGAAAATTGATTTTTGTGACTGTTAAAAAATGATTCAAAATGTCAACTGGATCGTGCCTCATGCCTCACAGTGACCAAAATTGCCATTTTTACAGACCTTTCCTCCTACTCAGAAGCTTCTATTTTGACCGATTTCAGCCAGGAAAATAACTCTAAACATACTTATTTTAGTTCCAAAAGTGATATTTCACAATCAATAGTTATTTATTGTCAAAAGATTAAACATTAAAAAATCACCATTCCTGACCATCTGGAGAAAGTTTCGACAGGTCCGGGGTCATCGTTTTTCATCAGAAAATTGATTTTTGGGACTGTAAAAAAATGATTCAAAATGTCAATTGGATTGTGCCTCATGTTGAATAACCACTTTTTAAAGCCTCAGTGACCAAAATTGCCATTTTTACATACTTTTCCTCCTACTCAGAAGATTCTATTTTGACTGATTTCGGGCAGGAAAATGACTCTAAACACACTTATTTTAGTTCCAAAAGTGATAATTCACAATCAATAGTTATTTACAGTCAAAATATTAATTAAAAAATCACAATTCCTGACCATCTGGAGAAAGTTTGACAGGTCCGGGGTCATCGTTTTTCATCAGAAAATTGATTTTTGGACTGTTAAAAAATGATTCAAAATGTCAATTGGATCATGCCTCATGTTGAATAACCACTTTTTAAAGCCTCACAGTGACCAAAATTGCCATTTTTACAGACTTTTCCTCCTACTCAGAAGCTTCTATTTTGACTGATTTCGGGCCGGAAAATGACTCTAAACACACTTATTTTAGTTCCAAAAGTGATAATTCACAATCAATAGTTATTTACAGTCAAAGTATTAAACATTAAAAAAATCACCATTCCTGACCATCTAGAGAAAGTTCAACAGGTCATTGTTTTTCATCAGAAAATTGATTTTTGGACTGTTAAAAAATGATTCAAAATGTCAATTGGATCATCCCTCATGTTGAATAACCACTTTTTAAGGCCTCACAGTGACCAAAATTGCCATTTTTACAGACCTTTCCTCCTACTCAGAAGCCTCTATTTTTACCGATTTCGGGCAGGAAAATGACTCTACTAAACACACTTATTTTAGTTCCAAAAGTGATAATTCATTTGCAATAGTTATTTACAGTCAAAACATTAAACATTAAAAAATCACCATTACTGACCATATGGAGAAAGTTTGATAGGTCTGGGGTCATCGTTTTTCATCAGAAAATTGATTTTTTGGACTGTACAAAAAATGATTCAAAATATCAATTGGATCATGCCTCATGATGAATAATCACTTTTTGAGGCCTCACAGTGACCAAAATTGCCATTTTTACAGACTTTTCCTCCTACTCAGAAGCTTCTATTGTGTACGATTTCGGGCAGGAAAATGAATCTAAACACACTTATTTTTGTTCCAAAAGTTATAATTTATATGCAATAGTTATTTACAGTCAAAAGATTAAACATTAAAAAATGACCATTACTGACCATCTGGAGAAAGTTTGACAGGTCCGGGATCATCGTTTTTCATCAGAAAATTTATTTTTTGGACTGTACAAAAAATGAGTCAGAATGTCAATTGGATCGTGCCTCATGTTGAATAACCACTTTTTAAGGCCTCACAGTGACCAAAATTGCCATTCTTACAGACTTTTCCTCCTACTCAGAAGTTTCTATTTTGACTGATTTCGGGCAGGAAAATAACTCTAAATCCACTTATTTTAGTTCCAAAAGTGATAATTCACATGCAATAGTTATTTACAGTCAAAAGATTAAACATTAAAAAATCACCATTACTGACCATCTGGAGAAAGTTTGACAGGTCCGGGGTCATCGTTTTTCATCAGAAAATTCAATTGCAATCGTTATTTCCAGTCAAAAGATTAAACATTAAAAAATCACCATTACCAACCATCTGGAGAAAGTTCAACAGGTCCGGGGTCATCGTTTTTCATCATAAAATTGATGTTTTTGGACTGTACAAAAAATGATTTAAAATGTCAATTGCATCGTGCCTCATGTTGAATAACCACTTTTTAAGGCCTCACAGTGACAAAAATTGCCATTTTTACAGACTTTTCCTCCTACTCAGAAGCTTCTATTTTGGCCGATTTCGGGCAGGAAAATGACTCCAAACACACTTATTTTTGCTCCAAAAGTGATTATTCATATACAATAATTATTTACAGTCAAGAGATTAAACATTAAAAAATCACCATTACTGACCATCTGGAGAAAGTTCGACAGGTCCGGGGTCATAATATTTCATCAGAAAATAGTTTTTTTGGACTGTACAAAAAATTGTTCAAAATGTCAATTGGATCGTGCCACATTTTGAATAACCACTTTTCAAGGCCTCACAGTGACCAAAATTGCCATTTTAACCGACTTTTCCTCCTACTCAGAAGCTTCTATTTTGACTGATTTCGGGCAGGAAAATGACTCTAAATACACTCATTTTAGTTCCAAAAGTGATTATTCATATGCAATAGGTATTTACAGTTAAAACATAAAGAATCACCATTACTGACCATCTGGAGAAAGTTCGACAGTTCCGGGGTCATCGTTTTTCATCAGAAAATTCACATGCAATAGTTATTTACAGTCAAAAGATTAAACATTGAAAAATCACCATTCCTGACCATCTAGAGAAAGTTCGACAGCTCATCGTTTTCCATCAGAAAATTGATTTTTGACTATACAAAAAATGATTCAAAATGTCAATTGGATCATGCCTCATGTTGAATAACCACTTTTTAAGGCCTCACAGTGACCAAAATTGCCATTTTTACATACTTTTCCTCTTACTCAGAAGCTTCTATTTTGACCGATTTCAGGCAGGAAAATGACTCTAAACACACTTATTTTTGTTCCAAAAGTGATAATTCACAATCAATAGTTATTTATTGTCAAAAGATTAAACATTAAAAATCACCTTTACTGACAATCTGGAGAAAGTTTGACAGGTCCGGGGTCATTGGTTTTCATCAGAAAATTGATTTTGGGACTGTTAAAAAATGATTCAAAATGTCAAATTTTTGGTCACAGTGACCAAAATTGCCATTTTTACAGACCTTTCCTCCTACTCAGAAGCTTCTATTTTGACCAATTTAAGGCAGGAAAATGACTCTAAACACACTTATTTTTGTTCCAAAAGTGATAATTCACAATCAATAGTTATTTACAGTCAAAATATTAAAAATTAAAAAATCACCATTTCTGACCATCTGGAGAAAGTTTCATCAGAAAATTGATTTTTTGGACTGTTAAAAAATGATTCAAAATGTCAATTGGATTGTGCCTCATGTTGAATAACCACTTTTTAAAGCCTCACAGTGACCAAAATTGCCATTTTTACAGACTTTTCCTCCTACTCAGAAGCTTCTATTTTGACTGATTTCGGGCCGGAAAATGACTCTAAACACACTTATTTTAGTTCCAAAAGTGATAATTCACAATCAATAGTTATTTACAGTCAAAATATTAATTAAAAATCACAATTCCTGACCATCTGGAGAAAGTTTGACAGGTCCGGGGTCATCGTTTTTCATCAGAAAATTGATTTTTGGACTGTTAAAAAATGATTCAAAATGTCAATTGGATCATGCCTCATGTTGAATAACCACTTTTTAAAGCCTCACAGTGACCAAAATTGCCATTTTTACAGACTTTTCCTCCTACTCAGAAGCTTCTATTTTGACTGATTTCGGGCCGGAAAATGACTCTAAACACACTTATTTTAGTTCCAAAAGTGATAATTCACAATCAATAGTTATTTACAGTCAAAGTATTAAACATTAAAAAAATCACCATTCCTGACCATCTGGATAAAGTTTGACAGGTCCGGGGTCATCGTTTTTCATCAGAAAATTGATTTTTGAACTGTTAAAAAATGATTCAAAATGTCAATTGGATCATGCCTCATGTTGAATAACCACTTTTTAAGGACTCACAGTGACCAAAATTGCCATTTTTACAGAGCTTTCGCCTACTCAGAAGCTTCTGTTTTGACCGATTTCAGGCAGGAAAATGACTAAACATACTTATTTTAGTTCCAAAAGTGATATTTCACATGCAATTGTTATTTATATTCAAAAGATTAAACATTAAAAATTCACCATTCCTGACCATCTGGAGAAAGTTTCACAGGTCCGGGGTCATCGTTTTTCATCAGAAAATTGATTTTTTTGGACTGTAAAAAAATGATTCAAAATGTCAATTGGATTGTGCCTCATGTTGAATAACCACTTTTTAAGGCCTCACAGTGACAAAAATTGCCATTTTTACAGACTTTTCCTCCTACTAAGAAGCTTCTATTTTGACTGATTTCGGGCAGGAAAATGACTCCAAACACACTTATTTTAGTTCCAAAAGTGATTATTCATATACAATAATTATTTACAGTCAAGAGATTAAACATTAAAAAATCACCATTACTGACCATCTGGAGAAAGTTCGACAGGTCCGGGGTCATAATATTTCATCAGAAAATTGTTTTTTGGACTGTACAAAAAATGGTTCAAAATGTCAATTGGATCGTGCCACATTTTGAATAACCACTTTTCAAGGCCTCACAGTGACCAAAATTGCCATTTTAACCGACTTTTCCTCCTACTCAGAAGCTTCTATTTTGACTGATTTCGGGCAGGAAAATGACTCTAAATACACTCATTTTAGTTCCAAAAGTGATTATTCATATGCAATAGGTATTTACAGTTAAAACATAAAGAATCACCATTACTGACCATCTGGAGAAAGTTTGACAGGTCCGGGGTCATCGTTTTTCATCAGAAATTGATTTTTTCGAATGTACAAAAAATGGTTCAAAATGTCAATTGGATCGTGCCTCATTTTGAATAACCACTTTTCAAGGCCTCACTGTGACCAAAATTGCCATTTTTACCAACTTTTCCTCCTACTCAGAAGAGTCTATTTTGACAGATTTCGGGCAGGTAAATGACTCTAAACACACTTATTGTATTTCCAAAAGTGATAATTCATATGCAATAGTTATTTATAGTCAAAAGATTGAACATTAAAAAATCACCATTACTGACCATCTGGAGAAAGTTTGACTGGTCGTGGGGTCATAGTTTTTCATCAGAAAATTGATTTTTTGGACTGTACAAAAATGATTCAAAATATCAATTGGATCATGCCTCATGATGAATAATCACTTTTTGAGGCCTCACAGTGACCAAAATTGCCATTTTTACAGACTTTTCCTCCTACTCAGAAGCTTCTATTGTGTACGATTTCGGGCAGGAAAATGAATCTAAACACACTTATTTTTGTTCCAAAAGTGATAATTCACATGCAATAGTTATTTACAGTCAAAAGATTAAACATTAAAAAATCACCATTATTGACCATCTGGAGAAAGTTTGACAGGTCCGGGGTCATCGTTTTTCATCAGAAAATTCAATTGCAATCGTTATTTCCAGTCAAAAGATTAAACATTAAAAAATCACCATTACCAACCATCTGGAGAAAGTTCAACAGGTCCGGGGTCATCGTTTTTCATCATAAAATTGATGTTTTTGGACTGTACAAAAAATGGTTCAAAATGTCAATTGGATCGTGCCTCATTTTGAATAACCACTTTTCAAGGCCTCACTGTGACCAAAATTGCCATTTTTACCAACTTTTCCTCCTACTCAGAAGCTTCTATTTTGACTGATTTCGGGCAGGAAAATGACTCTAAACACACTTATTTTAGTTCCAAAAGTGATAATTCATATGCAATAGTTATTTATAGTCAAAAGATTGAACATTAAAAAATCACCATTACTGACCATCTGGAGAAAGTTCGACAGTTCCGGGGTCATCGTTTTTCATCAGAAAATTCACATGCAATAGTTATTTACAGTCAAAAGATTAAACATTGAAAAATCACCATTCCTGACCATCTAGAGAAAGTTCGACAGCTCATCGTTTTTCATCAGAAAATTGATTTTTGACTATACAAAAAATGATTCAAAATGTCAATTGGGTCGTGCCTCATGTTGAATAACCACTTTTTAAAGCCTCACAGTGACCAAAATTGACATTTTTACAGACTTTTCCTCCTACTCAGAAGCTTCTATTTTGACTGATTTCGGGCCGGAAAATGACTCTAAACACACTTATTTTAGTTCCAAAAGTGATAATTCACATGCAATAGTTATTTACAGTCAAAAGATTAAACATTAAAAAATCACCATTACTGACCATCTGGAGAAAGTTTGACAGGTCCGGGGTCATCGTTTTTCATCAGAAAATTCAATTGCAATCGTTATTTCCAGTCAAAAGATTAAACATTAAAAAATCACCATTACCAACCATCTGGAGAAAGTTCAACAGGTCCGGGGTCATCGTTTTTCATCATAAAATTGATGTTTTTGGACTGTACAAAAAATGATTTAAAATGTCAATTGCATCGTGCCTCATGTTGAATAACCACTTTTTAAGGCCTCACAGTGACAAAAATTGCCATTTTTACAGACTTTTCCTCCTACTCAGAAGCTTCTATTTTGGCCGATTTCGGGCAGGAAAATGACTCCAAACACACTTATTTTTGCTCCAAAAGTGATTATTCATATACAATAATTATTTACAGTCAAGAGATTAAACATTAAAAAATCACCATTACTGACCATCTGGAGAAAGTTCGACAGGTCCGGGGTCATAATATTTCATCAGAAAATAGTTTTTTGGACTGTACAAAAAATGGTTCAAAATGTCAATTGGATCGTGCCACATTTTGAATAACCACTTTTCAAGGCCTCACAGTGACCAAAATTGCCATTTTAACCGACTTTTCCTCCTACTCAGAAGCTTCTATTTTGACTGATTTCGGGCAGGAAAATGACTCTAAATACACTCATTTTAGTTCCAAAAGTGATTATTCATATGCAATAGGTATTTACAGTTAAAACATAAAGAATCACCATTACTGACCATCTGGAGAAAGTTCGACAGTTCCGGAGTCATCGTTTTTCATCAGAAAATTCACATGCAATAGTTATTTACAGTCAAAAGATTAAACATTGAAAAATCACCATTCCTGACCATCTAGAGAAAGTTCGACAGCTCATCGTTTTCCATCAGAAAATTGATTTTTTGACTATACAAAAAATGATTCAAAATGTCAATTGGATCATGCCTCATGTTGAATAACCACTTTTTAAGGCCTCACAGTGACCAAAATTGCCATTTTTACATACTTTTCCTCTTACTCAGAAGCTTCTATTTTGACCGATTTCAGGCAGGAAAATGACTCTAAACACACTTATTTTTGTTCCAAAAGTGATAATTCACAATCAATAGTTATTTATTGTCAAAAGATTAAACATTAAAAAATCACCTTTCCTGACCATCTGGAGAAAGTTTGACAGGTCCGGGGTCATTGTTTTTCATCAGAAAATTGATTTTTGGGACTGTTAAAAAATGATTCAAAATGTCAAATTTTTGGTCACAGTGACCAAAATTGCCATTTTTACAGACCTTTCCTCCTACTCAGAAGCTTCTATTTTGACCGATTTAAGGCAGGAAAATGACTCTAAACACACTTATTTTTGTTCCAAAAGTGATAATTCACAATCAATAGTTATTTACAGTCAAAATATTAAAAATTAAAAAATCACCATTTCTGACCATCTGGAGAAAGTTTCATCAGAAAATTGATTTTTTGGACTGTTAAAAAATGATTCAAAATGTCAATTGGATTGTGCCTCATGTTGAATAACCACTTTTTAAAGCCTCACAGTGACCAAAATTGCCATTTTTACAGACTTTTCCTCCTACTCAGAAGCTTCTATTTTGACTGATTTCGGGCCGGAAAATGACTCTAAACACACTTATTTTAGTTCCAAAAGTGATAATTCACAATCAATAGTTATTTACAGTCAAAATATTAATTAAAAATCACAATTCCTGACCATCTGGAGAAAGTTTGACAGGTCCGGGGTCATCGTTTTTCATCAGAAAATTGATTTTTGGACTGTTAAAAAATGATTCAAAATGTCAATTGGATCATGCCTCATGTTGAATAACCACTTTTTAAAGCCTCACAGTGACCAAAATTGCCATTTTTACAGACTTTTCCTCCTACTCAGAAGCTTCTATTTTGACTGATTTCGGGCCGGAAAATGACTCTAAACACACTTATTTTAGTTCCAAAAGTGATAATTCACAATCAATAGTTATTTACAGTCAAACGACTAAACATTAAAAAATCACCATTCCTGACCATCTGGATAAAGTTTGACAGGTCCAAGGTCATTGTTTTTCATCAGAAAATTGATTTTTGAACTGTTAAAAAATGATTCAAAATGTCAATTGGATCATGCCTCATGTTGAATAACCACTTTTTAAGGACTCACAGTGACCAAAATTGCCATTTTTACAGAGCTTTCGCCTACTCAGAAGCTTCTGTTTTGACCGATTTCAGGCAGGAAAATGACTAAACATACTTATTTTAGTTCCAAAAGTGATATTTCACATGCAATTGTTATTTATATTCAAAAGATTAAACATTAAAAATTCACCATTCCTGACCATCTGGAGAAAGTTTCACAGGTCCGGGGTCATCGTTTTTCATCAGAAAATTGATTTTTTTGGACTGTAAAAAATGATTCAAAATGTCAATTGGATTGTGCCTCATGTTGAATAACCACTTTTAAGGCCTCACAGTGACAAAAAATTGCCATTTTTACAGACTTTTCCTCCTACTCAGAAGCTTCTATTTTGGCCGATTTCGGGCAGGAAAATTACTCCAAACACACTTATTTTAGTTCCAAAAGTGATTATTCATATACAATAATTATTTACAGTCAAGAGATTAAACATTAAAAAATCACCATTACTGACCATCTGGAGAAAGTTCGACAGGTCCGGGGTCATAATATTTCATCAGAAAATTGTTTTTTGGACTGTACAAAAAATGGTTCAAAATGTCAATTGGATCGTGCCACATTTTGAATAACCACTTTTCAAGGCCTCACAGTGACCAAAATTGCCATTTTAACCGACTTTTCCTCCTACTCAGAAGCTTCTATTTTGACTGATTTCGGGCAGGAAAATGACTCTAAATACACTCATTTTAGTTCCAAAAGTGATTATTCATATGCAATAGGTATTTACAGTTAAAACATAAAGAATCACCATTACTGACCATCTGGAGAAAGTTTGACAGGTCCGGGGTCATCGTTTTTCATCAGAAATTGATTTTTCGAATGTACAAAAAATGGTTCAAAATGTCAATTGGATCGTGCCTCATTTTGAATAACCACTTTTCAAGGCCTCACTGTGACCAAAATTGCCATTTTTACCAACTTTTCCTCCTACTCAGAAGAGTCTATTTTGACAGATTTCGGGCAGGTAAATGACTCTAAACACACTTATTGTATTTCCAAAAGTGATAATTCATATGCAATAGTTATTTATAGTCAAAAGATTGAACATTAAAAAATCACCATTACTGACCATCTGGAGAAAGTTCGACAGTTCCGGGGTCATCGTTTTTCATCAGAAAATTGATTTTTTGGACTGTACAAAAAATGATTCAAAATATCAATTGGATCATGCCTCATGATGAATAATCACTTTTTGAGGCCTCACAGTGACCAAAATTGCCATTTTTACAGACTTTTCCTCCTACTCAGAAGCTTCTATTGTGTACGATTTCGGGCAGGAAAATGAATCTAAACACACTTATTTTTGTTCCAAAAGTGATAATTCACATGCAATAGTTATTTACAGTCAAAAGATTAAACATTAAAAAATCACCATTATTGACCATCTGGAGAAAGTTTGACAGGTCCGGGGTCATCGTTTTTCATCAGAAAATTCAATTGCAATCGTTATTTCCAGTCAAAAGATTAAACATTAAAAAATCACCATTACCAACCATCTGGAGAAAGTTCAACAGGTCCGGGGTCATCGTTTTTCATCATAAAATTGATGTTTTTGGACTGTACAAAAAATGGTTCAAAATGTCAATTGGATCGTGCCTCATTTTGAATAACCACTTTTCAAGGCCTCACTGTGACCAAAATTGCCATTTTTACCAACTTTTCCTCCTACTCAGAAGAGTCTATTTTGACAGATTTCGGGCAGGAAAATGACTCTAAACACACTTATTTTATTTCCAAAAGTGATAATTCATATGCAATAGTTATTTATAGTCAAAAGATTGAACATTAAAAAATCACCATTACTGACCATCTGGAGAAAGTTCGACAGTTCCGGGGTCATCGTTTTTCATCAGAAAATTCACATGCAATAGTTATTTACAGTCAAAAGATTAAACATTGAAAAATCACCATTCCTGACCATCTAGAGAAAGTTCGACAGCTCATCGTTTTCCATCAGAAAATTGATTTTTGACTATACAAAAAATGATTCAAAATGTAAATTGGATTGTGCCTCATGTTGAATAACCAATTTTTAAGGCCTCACAGTGACCAAAATTGCCATTTTTACAGACCTTTCCTCCTACTCAGAAGCTTCTATTTTGACCGATTTCAGGCAGGAAAATGACTAAACACACTTATTTTAGTTCCAAAAGTGATAATTTATATGCAATAGTTATTTACAGTCAAATGATTAAACATTAAAAATTCACCATTCCTGACCATCTGGAGAAAGTTCGACAGGTCCGGGGTCATCATTTTTCATCAGAAAATTGATTTTTTGGACTATACAAAAAATGATTCAAAATGTCAATTGGATCATGCCTCATGTTGAATAACCACTTTTTAAAGCCTCACAGTGACCAAAATTGACATTTTTACAGACTTTTCCTCCTACTCAGAAGCTTCTATTTTGACTGATTTCGGGCCGGAAAATGACTCTAAACACACTTATTTTAGTTCCAAAAGTGATAATTCACAATCAATAGTTATTTACAGTCAAAGTATTAAACATTAAAAAAATCACCATTCCTGACCATCTGGATAAAGTTTGACAGGTCCGGGGTCATCGTTTTTCATCAGAAAATTGATTTTTGAACTGTTAAAAAATGATTCAAAATGTCAATTGGATCATGCCTCATGTTGAATAACCACTTTTTAAGGACTCACAGTGACCAAAATTGCCATTTTTACAGAGCTTTCGCCTACTCAGAAGCTTCTGTTTTGACCGATTTCAGGCAGGAAAATGACTAAACATACTTATTTTAGTTCCAAAAGTGATATTTCACATGCAATTGTTATTTATATTCAAAAGATTAAACATTAAAAATTCACCATTCCTGACCATCTGGAGAAAGTTTCACAGGTCCGGGGTCATCGTTTTCATCAGAAAATTGATTTTTTGGACTGTAAAAAAATGATTCAAAATGTCAATTGGATTGTGCCTCATGTTGAATAACCACTTTTTAAGGCCTCACAGTGACAAAAATTGCCATTTTTACAGACTATTCCTCCTACTCAGAAGCTTCTATTTTGGCCGATTTCGGGCAGGAAAATGACTCCAAACACACTTATTTTAGTTCCAAAAGTGATTATTCATATACAATAATTATTTACAGTCAAGAGATTAAACATTAAAAAATCACCATTACTGACCATCTGGAGAAAGTTCGACAGGTCCGGGGTCATAATATTTCATCAGAAAATTGTTTTTTTGGACTGTACAAAAAATGGTTCAAAATGTCAATTGGATCGTGCCACATTTTGAATAACCACTTTTCAAGGCCTCACAGTGACCAAAATTGCCATTTTAACCGACTTTTCCTCCTACTCAGAAGCTTCTATTTTGACTGATTTCGGGCAGGAAAATGACTCTAAATACACTCATTTTAGTTCCAAAAGTGATTATTCATATGCAATAGGTATTTACAGTTAAAACATAAAGAATCACCATTACTGACCATCTGGAGAAAGTTTGACAGGTCCGGGGTCATCGTTTTTCATCAGAAATTGATTTTTCGAATGTACAAAAAATGGTTCAAAATGTCAATTGGATCGTGCCTCATTTTGAATAACCACTTTTCAAGGCCTCACTGTGACCAAAATTGCCATTTTTACCAACTTTTCCTCCTACTCAGAAGAGTCTATTTTGACAGATTTCGGGCAGGTAAATGACTCTAAACACACTTATTGTATTTCCAAAAGTGATAATTCATATGCAATAGTTATTTATAGTCAAAAGATTGAACATTAAAAAATCACCATTACTGACCATCTGGAGAAAGTTCAACAGGTCCGGGGTCATCGTTTTCATCAGAAAATTTATTTTTGGACTGTACAAAAAATGAGTTAGAATGTCAATTGGATCGTGCCTCATGTTGAATAACCACTTTTAAGGCCTCACAGTGACCAAAATTGCCATTATTACAGACTTTTCCTCCTACTCAGAAGTTTCTATTTTGACTTATTTCGGGCAGGAAAATAACTCTAAATCCACTTATTTTAGTTCCAAAAGTGATAATTCACATGCAATAGTTATTTACAGTCAAAAGATTAAACATTAAAAAATCACCATTATTGACCATCTGGAGAAAGTTTGACAGGTCCGGGGTCATCGTTTTTCATCAGAAAATTCAATTGCAATCGTTATTTCCAGTCAAAAGATTAAACATTAAAAAATCACCATTACCAACCATCTGGAGAAAGTTCAACAGGTCCGGGGTCATCGTTTTTCATCATAAAATTGATGTTTTTGGACTGTACAAAAAATGGTTCAAAATGTCAATTGGATCGTGCCTCATTTTGAATAACCACTTTTCAAGGCCTCACTGTGACCAAAATTGCCATTTTTACCAACTTTTCCTCCTACTCAGAAGAGTCTATTTTGACAGATTTCGGGCAGGAAAATGACTCTAAACACACTTATTTTATTTCCAAAAGTGATAATTCATATGCAATAGTTATTTATAGTCAAAAGATTGAACATTAAAAAATCACCATTACTGACCATCTGGAGAAAGTTCGACAGTTCCGGGGTCATCGTTTTTCATCAGAAAATTCACATGCAATAGTTATTTACAGTCAAAAGATTAAACATTGAAAATTCACCATTCCTGACCATCTAGAGAAAGTTCGACAGCTCATCGTTTTCCATCAGAAAATTGATTTTTTGACTATACAAAAAATGATTCAAAATGTAAATTGGATTGTGCCTCATGTTGAATAACCAATTTTTAAGGCCTCACAGTGACCAAAATTGCCATTTTTACAGACCTTTCCTCCTACTCAGAAGCTTCTATTTTGACCGATTTCAGGCAGGAAAATGACTAAACACACTTATTTTAGTTCCAAAAGTGATAATTTATATGCAATAGTTATTTACAGTCAAATGATTAAACATTAAAAATTCACCATTCCTGACCATCTGGAGAAAGTTCGACAGGTCCGGGGTCATCATTTTTCATCAGAAAATTGATTTTTTGACTATACAAAAAATGATTCAAAATGTAAATTGGATTGTGCCTCATGTTGAATAACCACTTTTTAAAGCCTCACAGTGACCAAAATTGCCATTTTTACATACTTTTCCTCCTACTCAGAAGCTTCTATATTGACCGATTTCAGGCAGGAAAATGACTCTAAACACACTTATTTTAGTTCCAAAAGTGATAATTCACAATCAATAGTTATTTACAGTCAAAATATTAAACATTAAAAAAATCACCATTTCTGACCATCTGGAGAAAGTTTCATCAGAAAATTGATTTTTTGGACTTTACAAAAAATGATTCAAAATGTCAATTGGATCATGCCTCATGTTGAATAACCACTTTTTAAGGCCTCACAGTGACCAAAATTGCCATTTTTACATACTTTTCCTCTTACTCAGAAGCTTCTATTTTGACCGATTTCAGCCAGGAAAATGACTCTAAACACACTTATTTTAGTTCCAAAAGTGATAATTCACAATCAATAGTTATTTATTGTCAAAAGATTAAACATTAAAAATTCACCTTTCCTGACCATCTGGAGAAAGTTTGACAGGTCCGGGGTCATTGTTTTTCATCAGAAAATTGATTTTTGGGACTGTTAAAAAATGATTCAAAATGTCAATTGGATCGTGCCTCATGCCTCACAGTGACCAAAATTGCCATTTTTACAGACCTTTCCTCCTACTCAGAAGCTTCTATTTTGACCGATTTAAGGCAGGAAAATGACTCTAAACACACTTATTTTAGTTCCAAAAGTGATAATTCACAATCAATAGTTATTTACAGTCAAAATATTAAAAATTAAAAATCACCATTTCTGACCATCTGGAGAAAGTTTCATCAGAAAATTGATTTTTTTGGACTGTAAAAAAATTATTCAAAATGTCAATTGGATTGTGCCTCATGTTGAATAACCACTTTTTAAAGCCTCAGTGACCAAAATTGCCATTTTTACATACTTTTCCTCCTACTCAGAAGATTCTATTTTGACTGATTTCGGGCAGAAAAATGACTCTAAACACACTTATTTTAGTTCCAAAAGTGATAATTCACAATCAATAGTTATTTACAGTCAAAGTATTAAACATTAAAAAATCACAATTCCTGACCATCTGGAGAAAGTTTGACAGGTCCGGGGTCATCGTTTTTCATCAGAAAATTGATTTTTTGAACTGTTAAAAAATGATTCAAAATGTCAATTGGATCATGCCTCATGTTGAATAACCACTTTTTAAGGACTCACAGTGACCAAAATTGCCATTTTTACAGAGCTTTCGCCTACTCAGAAGCTTCTGTTTTGACCGATTTCAGGCAGGAAAATGACTAAACATACTTATTTTAGTTCTAAAAGTGATATTTCACATGCAATTGTTATTTATATTCAAAAGCTTAAACATTAAAAATTCACCATTCCTGACCATCTGGAGAAAGTTATACAGGTCCGGGGTCATCGTTTTTCATCAGAAAATTTATTTTTTGGACTGTACAAAAAATGATTCAAAATGTCAATTGGATTGTGCCTCATGTTGAATAACCACTTTTTAAGGACTCACAGTGACCAAAATTGCCATTTTTACAGACTTTTCCTCCTACTCAGAAGTTTCTATTTTGAATGACTTCGGGCAGGAAAATGACTCTAAATCCACTTATTTTAGTTCCAAAAGTGATAATTCACATGCAATAGTTATTTACAGTCAAAAGATTAAACATTAAAAAATTACCATTACTGACCAACTTGGGAAAGTTCGGCAGGTAAGGGGTCATTGTTTTTTATCAGAAAATTTATTTTTTTGCACTGTACAAAAAATGATTCAAAATGTCAATTGGATCATGCCTCATGATGAATAACCACTTTTTAAGGCCTCACAGTGACCAAAATTGCCAATTTTACAGACTTTTCCTCCTACTCAGAAGCTTTAATTTTTACCGATTTCGGGCAGGAAAATGACTCTAAACCCACTTATTTTAGTTCCAAAAGTGATAATTCACATGCAATAGTTATTTACAGTCAAAAGATTAAACATTAAAAAATCTCCTTTACTGATTATATGGGGAAAGTTCGACAGGTCATCGTTTTTCATCAGAAAATTGATTTTTGTACTGTACAAAAAATGATTCAAAATATCAATTGGATCGTGCCTCATGTTGAATAACCACTTTTTAAAGCCTCACAGTGACCAAAATTTCCGTTTTTACATACTTTTCATCCTACTCAGAAGCTTCTATTTTGACTGATTTCGGGCAGGAAAATGACTCTAAACACACTTATTTTAGTTCCAAAAGTGATAATTCATATGCAATAGTTATTTATAGTCAAAAGATTAAACATTAAAAAATCACCATTACTGACCATCTGGAGAAAGTTTGACAGGTCCGGGGTCATCGTTTTTCATCAGAAAATTAATTTTTTTGACTGTACAAAAAATGATTCAGAATGTCAATTGGATTGGGCCTCATGTTGAATAACCACTTTTTAAGGCCTCACAGTGACCAAAATTGCCATTTTTACAGACTTTTCCACCTACTCAGAAGCTTCTATTTTGACCGATTTCGGGCAGGAAAATGACTCTAAACCCACTTATTTTAGTTCCAAAAGTGATTTCATATGCAATAGTTATTTATAGTCAAAAGATTAAACATTAAAAATCACCGTTACTGACCATCTGGAGAAAGTTTGACAGGTCCGGGGTCATCGTTTTTCATCAGAAAATTGATTTTTTTGACAGTACAAAAAATGAGTCAGAATGTCAATTGGATTGGGCCTCATGTTGAATAACCACTTTTTAAGGTCTCACAGTGACCAAAATTGCCATTCTTACAGACTTTTCCTCCTACTCAGAAGCTTCTATTTCGACTGATTTCGGGCAGGAAAATGACTCTAAACCCACTTATTTTAGTTCCAAAAGTGATAATTCACATGCAATAGTTATTTACAGTCAAAAGAATAAACATTAGAAAATCACCATTACTGACCATCTAGAGAAAGTTCGACATGCCGGGGTCATCGTTTTTCATCAGAAAATGTTTTTTTTGGACTGTACAAAAAATGATTCAAAATGTCAATTGGATCGTGCCTCATGTTTAATAACCACCTTTTAAGGCCTCACAGTGACCAAAATTGACATTTTTACCAACTTTTCCTCCTACTCAGAAGCGTATATTTTGACCGATTTCGGGCAGGAGAATGACTCTAAACCCACTTATTTTAGTTCCAAAAGTGATAATTCACATGCAATAGTTATTTACAGTCAAAAGATTAAACATTAAAAAATCACCATTACTGATCATCTAGAGAAAGTTCGACAGGTCATCGTTTTCATCAGAAAATTGATTTTTTGAACTGTACAAAAAATGATTCAAAATGTCAATTGGATTGTGCCTCATGTTGAATAACCACTTTTTAAAGCCTCACAGTGACCAAAATTGCCGTTTTTACATACTTTTCATCCTACTCAGAAGCTTCTATTTTGACTGATTTCGGGCAGGAGAATGACTCTAAACACACTTATTTTAGTTCCAAAAGTAATAATTCATATGCAATAGTTATTTCTAGTCAAAAGATTGAACATTAAAAAATCACCATTACTGACCATCTGGAGAAAGTTCGACAGGTCATCGTTTTTCATCAGAAAATTGATTTTTGGACTGTACAAAAAATTATCAGAATGTCAATTGGATCGGGCCTCATGTTGAATAACCACTTTTTAAGGCCTCACAGTGACCAAATTTGCCAGTTTTACAGACTTTTCCTCCTACACAGAAGCGTCTATTTTGACTGATTTCAGGCAGGAAAATGACTTTAAACCCACTTATTTTAGTTCCAAAAGTGATAATTCACATGCAATAGTTATTTACAGTCAAGAGATTAAACATTAAAAAATCACCATTACTGACCATCTGGAGAAAGTTTGACAGGACCGGGGTCATCTTTTTCATCAGAAAATTGATTTTTTCGAATGTAAAAAAAATGAGTCAGAATGTCAATTGGATCGTGCCTCATGTTGAATAACCACTTTTTAAGGCCTCACAGTGACCAAAATTGCCATTCTTACAGACTTTTCCTCCTACTCAGTAGTCTCTATTTTGACTGATTTCGGGCAGGAAAATAACTCTAAATCCACTTATTTTAGTTCCAAAAGTGATAATTCACAAGCAATAGCTATTTACAGTCAAAAGATTAAACATTAAAAAATCACCATTACTGACCATCTAGAGAAAGTTCGACAGGTCCGGGGTCATCGTTTTTCATCAGAAAATTGATTTTTTGGACTGTACAAAAAATGATTCAAAATGTCAATTGGATCGTGCCTCATGTTGAATAACTACTTTTTATGGCCTCACAGTGAACAAAATTGCCATGTTTACTGACTTTTCCTCCTACTCAGAAGGTTCTATTTTGACTGATTTCGGGCAGGAAAATGACTGTAAACACACTTATTTTAGTTCCAAAAGTGATAATTCATATGCAATAGTTATTTACAGTCAAAAGATTAAACATTAAAAAATCACCATTACTGACCATCTGGAGAAAGTTCAACAGGTCCAGGGTCAGTTTTTTATCAGAAAATTGATTTTTGCACTGTACAAAAAATGATTCAAAATGTCAATTGGATCATGCCTCATGATGAATAACCACTTTTTAAGGCCTCACAGTGACCAAAATTGCCAATTTTACAGACTTTTCCTCCTACTCAGAAGCTTTAATTTTTACCGATTTCGGGCAGGAAAATGACTCTAAACCCACTTATTTTAGTTCCAAAAGTGATAATTCACATGCAATAGTTATTTACAGTCAAAAGATTAAACATTAAAAAATCACCATTCCTGACCATCTAGAGAAAGTTCGACAGGTCACCGTTTTTCATCAGAAAATTGATTTTTTGAACTGTACAAAAAATGATTCAAAATGTCAATTGGATCATGCCTCATGATGAATAACCACTTTTTAAGGCCTCACAGTGACCAAAATTGCCATTTTTACAGACTTTTCCGCACTCAGAAGCGTCTATTTTGACCGATTTCGGGAAGGAAAATGAGTCTAAACCCACTTATTTTAGTTCCAAAAGTGATTTCATATGCAATAGTTATTTATAGTCAAAAGATTAAACATTAAAAATCACCATTACTGACCATCTGGAGAAAGTTCGACAGGTCATCGTTTTTCATCAGAAAATTGATTTTTTGGACTGTACAAAAAATGATTCAAAATGTCAATTGGATCATTCCTCATGTTGAATAACCACTTTTTAAGGCCTCACAGTGACCAAAATTGCCATTTTTACAGACTTTTCCGCACTCAGAAGCGTCTATTTTGACCGATTTCGGGAAGGAAAATGAGTCTAAACCCACTTATTTTAGTTCCAAAAGTGATTTCATATGCAATAGTTATTTATAGTCAAAAGATTAAACATTAAAAATCACCGTTACTGACCATCTGGAGAAAGTTTGACAGGTCCGGGGTCATCGTTTTTCATCAGAAAATTGATTTTTTTGACAGTACAAAAAATGAGTCAGAATGTCAATTGGATTGGGCCTCATGTTGAATAACCACTTTTTAAGGTCTCACAGTGACCAAAATTGCCATTCTTACAGACTTTTCCTCCTACTCAGAAGCTTCTATTTCGACTGATTTCGGGCAGGAAAATGACTCTAAACCCACTTATTTTAGTTCCAAAAGTGATAATTCACATGCAATAGTTATTTACAGTCAAAAGAATAAACATTAGAAAATCACCATTACTGACCATCTAGAGAAAGTTCGACATGTCCGGGGTCATCGTTTTCATCAGAAAATGTTTTTTTGGACTGTACAAAAAATGATTCAAAATGTCAATTGGATCGTGCCTCATGTTTAATAACCACCTTTTAAGGCCTCACAGTGACCAAAATTGACATTTTTACCAACTTTTCCTCCTACTCAGAAGCGTATATTTTGACCGATTTCGGGCAGGAGAATGACTCTAAACCCACTTATTTTAGTTCCAAAAGTGATAATTCACATGCAATAGTTATTTACAGTCAAAAGATTAAACATTAAAAAATCACCATTACTGATCATCTAGAGAAAGTTCGACAGGTCATCGTTTTTCATCAGAAAATTGATTTTTTGAACTGTACAAAAAATGATTCAAAATGTCAATTGGATTGTGCCTCATGATAAATAACCACTTTTTAAAGCCTCACAGTGACCAAAATTTCCGTTTTTACATACTTTTCATCCTACTCAGAAGCTTCTATTTTGACTGATTTCGGGCAGGAGAATGACTCTAAACACACTTATTTTAGTTCCAAAAGTAATAATTCATATGCAATAGTTATTTCTAGTCAAAAGATTGAACATTAAAAAATCACCATTACTGACCATCTAGAGAAAGTTCGACAGGTCCGGGGTCATCGTTTTTCATCAGAAATTTGATTTTTTGGACTGTACAAAAAATGATTCAAAATGTCAATTGGATCATGCCTCATGATAAATAATCACTTTTTAAGGCCTCACAGTGACCAAAATTGCCAGTTTTACCGACTTTTCCTCCTACACAGAAGCATCTATTTTGACTGATTTCGGGCAGGAAAATGACTCTAAACACACTTATTTTAGTTCCAAAAGTAATAATTCATATGCAATAGTTATTTCTAGTCAAAAGATTGAACATTAAAAAATCACCATTACTGACCATCTGGAGAAAGTTCGACAGGTCATCGTTTTTCATTATAAAATTGATGTTTTTGGACTGTACAAAAAATGGTTCAAAATGTCAATTGGATCGTGCCTCATGTTGAATAACCACTTTTTAAGGCCTCACAGTGACAAAAATTGCCATTTTTACAGACTTTTCCTCCTACTCAGAAGCTTCTATTTTGTCCGATTTCGGGCAGGAGAATGACTCTAAACACACTTATTTTAGTTCCAAAAGTGATAATTCACATGCAATAGTTATTTACAGTCAAGAGATTAAACATTAAAAAATCACCATTACTGACCATCTGGAGAAAGTTTGACAGGACCGGGGTCATCTTTTTCATCAGAAAATTGATTTTTTCGAATGTAAAAAAAATGAGTCAGAATGTCAATTGGATCGTGCCTCATGTTGAATAACCACTTTTTAAGGCCTCACAGTGACCAAAATTGCCATTCTTACAGACTTTTCCTCCTACTCAGTAGTCTCTATTTTGACTGATTTCGGGCAGGAAAATAACTCTAAATCCACTTATTTTAGTTCCAAAAGTAATAATTCATATGCAATAGTTATTTCTAGTCAAAAGATTGAACATTAAAAAAATCACCATTACTGACCATCTGGAGAAAGTTCGACAGGTCATCGTTTTTCATCAGAAAATTGATTTTTGGACTGTACAAAAAATGATTCAAAATGTCAATTGGATCATCCCTCATGATAAATAATCACTTTTTAAGGCCTCACAGTGACCAAAATTGCCAGTTTTACCGACTTTTCCTCCTACACAGAAGCGTCTATTTTGACTGATTTCGGGCAGGAAAATTACTCTAAACACACTTATTTTAGTTCCAAAAGCGATAATTCACATGCAATAGTTATTTACAGTCAAAAGATTAAACATTAAAAAATCACCATTACTGACCATCTGGAGAAAGTTTGACAGGTCCGGGGTCATCTTTTTTCATCAGAAAATTGATTTTTTCGAATGTACAAAAAATGGTTCAAAATGTCAATTGGATCGGGCCTCATTTTGAATAACCACTTTTCAAGGCCTCACTGTGACCAAAATTGCCATTTTTACCAACTTTTCCACCTACTTAGAAGAGTCTATTTTGACCGATTTCGGGCAGGAAAATGAGTCTAAACACAGCTATTTTAGTTCCAAAAGTGATAATTTATATGCAATAGTTATTTACAGTCAAAAGATTAAACATTAAAAATCACCATTCCTGACCATCTAGAGAAAGTTCGACAGGTCATCGTTTTTCATCAGAAAATTGATTTTTGGACTGTACAAAAAATTATCAGAATGTCAATTGGATCGTGCCTCATTTTGAATAATCACTTTTTGAGGCCTCACAGTGACCAAAATTGCCATTTTAACAGACTTTTCCTCCTACTCAGAAGCTTCTATTTTGACTGATTTCGGGCAGGAAAATGACTCTAAATACACGTATTTTAGTTCCAAAAGTGATAATTCATATGCAATAGTTATTTACAGTTAAAACATTAAACAAAGAATCACCATTACTGACCATCTGGAGAAAGTTTGACAGGTCCGGGGTCATCTTTTTTCATCAGAAAATTGATTTTTTCGAATGTACAAAAAATGGTTCAAAATGTCAATTGGATCGGGCCTCATGTTGAATAACCACTTTTTAAGGCCTCACAGTGACCAAAATTGCCATTTTTACTGACTTTTCCTCCTACACAGAAGCGTCTATTTTGACTGATTTCGAGCAGGAAAATGACTCTAAACACACTTATTTTAGTTCCAAAAGTGATAATTCACATGCAATAGTTATTTACAGTCAAAAGATTAAATATTAAAAAATCACCATTACTGACCATCTGGAGAAAGTTTGACAGGTCCGGGGTCATCGTTTCTCATCAGAAAATTTATTTTTTCGAATGTACAAAAAATGGTTCAAAATGTCAATTGGATCGTGCCTCATGTTGAATAACCACTTTTTAAGGCCTCACAGTGACCAAAATTGCCATTTTTACCAACTTTTCCTCCTACTCAGAAGCGTCTATTTTGACCTATTTCGGGCAGGAAAATGACTCTAAACACACTTATTTTTGTTCCAAAAGTGATTATTCATATACAATAATTATTTACAGTCAAGAGATTAAACATTAAAAAAATCACCATACTGACCATCTGGAGAAAGTTCGACAGGTCCGGGGTCATAATATTTCATCAGAAAACTGTTTTTTGGACTGTACAAAAAATGATTCAAAATGTCAATTGGATCGTGCCTCATGTTGAATAACCACTTTTTAAAGCCTCACAGTGACCAAAATTGCCATTTTTACTGACTTTTCCTCCTACACAGAAGCGTCTATTTTGACTGATTTCGGGGAGGAAAATGACTCTAAACACACTTATTTTAGTTCCAAAAGTGATAATTCATATGCAATAGTTATTTACAGTCAAAAGATTAAACATTAAAAAATCACCATTACTGACCATCTGGAGAAAGTTCGACAGGTCATCGTTTTTCATCAGAAAATTGATTTTTTGGACTGTACAAAAAATGATTCAAAATGTCAATTGGATCGTGCCTCATGTTGAATAACCACTTTTTAAGGCCTCGCTGTGACCAAAATTGCCATTTTTACCAACTTTTCCTCCTACTCAGAAGAGTCTATTTTGACAGATTTCGGGCAGGAAATTGACTCTAAACACACTTATTTTATTTCCAAAAGTGATAATTCATATGCAATAGTTATTTATAGTCATAGGATTGAACATTAAAAAATCGCCATTACTGATCATCTAGAGAAAGTTCGACAGGTCATCGTTTTTCATCAGAAAATAGATTTTTTGGACTGTGCAAAAAAATGAGTCCGAATGTCAATTGGATCGTGCCTCATGTTGAATATCCACTTTTTAAAGCCTCACAGTGACCAAAATTGCCATTTTTACTGACTTTTCCTCCTACACAGAAGCGTCTATTTTAACTGATTTCGGGCAGGAAAATGACTCTAAATACACTCATTTTAGTTCCAAAAGTGATTATTCATATGCAATAGTTATTTACAGTTAAAAGATTAAACATAAAGAATCACCATTACTGACCATCTGGAGAAAGTTCGACAGGTCCGGGGTCATAATATTTCATCAGAAAATTGTTTTTTTGGACTGTACAAAAAATGGTTCAAAATGTCAATTGGATCGTGCCTCGTGTTGAATAACCACTTTTTAAGGCCTCAGTTACCAAAATTGCCATTTTTACAGACTTTTCCTCCTACTCAGAAGTTTCTATTTTGACCGATTTCAGGCAGGAAAATGACTCTAAACTTGGGCTGGGCAGAATTGGCGTAGCGCCACTACGCAGAATTTTGGAAAAAATGTGTGGAAAACGAGCGCACGTCCTGAGGGTCCATGTGCCCGGGACAGGGGTCCCTCGTGCCCGGGCAGGCTCCCCGATCTCCCCGGCCTGGCTGGGTTGAGAAGCAGGGACCGGCCCCGGGGCCTGGGTTTCAGTCAGGGCCTGGGGTTTGGGAGCCCCCGTCCTGCGGCCTGCCAAGTGTCCATCTGCCCGGGACAAGGGTCCCTGGTGCAGAGCCCCGGAGACCTGCAAGGGCAGGCGGGAGCCCTACAGCTATGGCTCGGCTCGGGGCAGGCAGATGGGAGTCCTTTCGGTCCCGGCCAGCTCGTCGCACCAATCCCCTCGGCCATCTGGTCACACGCAATGCTTTCCAATGGGGCGACCAGATGGCCGGGCTGCCCTGGAAGTCCCGATGGGGGCTCATTCGCCTCCCTGATCCCAGCCAGGGCTCCAGGAGGTCAGGCACGTCCGGGCCTAGGGTCCCCTCAGTCTTGCGGTGCGCACAGGTTACCAGAAAGGGGGGTAGCCTTCC